>VWPU01006498.1:0-280761 GCA_013398955.1 Callaeas wilsoni
GCGGCGCCGCGCGCGGCCGTTGGGAAGTTGCGTCACGGCGGGCGCGCGCGGCTGCGCGACGGCGGCGGATTCGAACGGCGCAGGGAGCGGGGGCGCCGCGGTGCGCGCGCGGCGGGAGGAGGAGGAGGAAGGAGAGGAAGGAAAGCAGGAGGAGGAGGAGGATGAAGCGCACGGCGCCCCGTAGTACTTTGCGGAAAATAATAAAGAAGCACAAGCCGCAGTTACGCCTGGCGGCGAACGCCGACCTGCTGGTGAGGAAGGAGAGGGGCGGGGGAGAGGCGAGACTGTGGCTGCGGCTGCCCCGGAGAGTCCGGGAGCCCTCCTGCTTTTGGCCGCGGCGGCAGCTGCGCTGGTGGCCCGGGGCCAGGCGGCCCTAAGCAGGCACGCTTACTCCCTGAGCGTTCTGGACTGTGCGCACTGGAGCACTTTAGGTGTGACGGGATGTCAAGTTCCTACTAGCGGTGCTTCTCCAGGGACCCACAGGCAGAGGGGAGGCAAAGCTTGGGGGGACATAGGCGATTGGTCTGTGTAAGAAAATACGGATAAATAGAGATTGCCTCTCTCCGCTTTGCTGGTGGCTACTGAATTGTAGGTCTTTGATAGTGATCTTGGGGATTCAGGGACGGGCTGATGCATGGCTCTTGTGTCACTCCATGTACACGCTGATGTTCAAAGAGTTTGGTGTAGACACCGAGAAGTAGCAGTTTGGATTATGTGGCTGCTAGATGCAGATGTTTGTGTAGGTCAGTTCGGGTGTACAGGTAGTCAGCTGAGTTGTGATCGATGAGTTGCTAAGCTGCTATGGCATCTTGAATGCTTATATGTTTTTAAAAGGCCATCTAAGCAGTCTCTGCCCTAAACTGTGGGATGACAAGTCTTGTTAGTAATCCAGTAAGGTATTGGGATCCTGATCATCGTTTAAAAATGCCTGCCAAAAAGATGGGGATAAAAGAGCCAAGTTTGCAAAAACTGAGGCCAACAAAGCTGATTTGCTTCTGACCTCCTCTAAAGGATTTGCGGCATAGGTAGGGTTTGTCTCACCAAGAAATTATTTGACTACAGCAAGGAAACCTGACCTCAAGAGAGCTTGTGGTAGTTGCTGTATTGAAAAAAAAGTGCATAAAAAAGGTACTCTTTGAAGTAACTTAGTAGACTTAGCTTGCTGGACTGCGATGTCCTCTTGTTTACAAATGCATGTAGCTCTCAGAGCATTAAAGCAGTAACACATGCTGTATACTAGTATGGTCCCTGACTTGAATTGTAAGTCCACGTTTCGTATGTGTATGAAAGTTGTGTCTTGCAGCATCTTGAAGGTTGGTATCTGGATACATGAAGCTAAATGTGAACGTTTAAAATTAAAATAAGTAATATGAGATTAAAATGAATGAATATGGTAATTACGTGAGAGTATTTAGATTTGAATGTAAACATTAAATATTTTTCTAATGGAGTGGAGCTAATAAAAATATGATCTCTTCCTAATGTTTTTGCTGCCTTTGGATTTTTTTATGGCCTAAGGACCCTCGTTACTCATGCTCAGACCTACTCAAAGGTTATTCAGTGGAGTGCAGTAGTCAACTAATCAAACTCACACAGTCACACATGTTGTTTTGTAATCCTTGGTGACAGTTGGCCTGTGTTTCCAGGGTAATGAAAGTTTGTCTTCAAAGTAGTGTGGCTGTCTGAAAAGGGGTAAGTGGGACATCTCTCCAAATCTTGGCCTCTGGTTCTCATCTCTTCCTGGCCCTGGCACTAAAGTTCTCTGAGTTGCAGAGACAGTGAATTGACTGAAACTTATAAACAACAACAATCATATCTAGCTTAAAATATGGCTATGCAAATGTTCATTGCAACACAAAGGATGAGATCAGAATAAATTTTAATAATCTGATAGAAACTTAGATTATCTCTTCTGGTGATGTCAAATTACACAGCCTTTTATGTTGCAAGGCTTGGCTTTTTTATTTTACTTTTAAACAAGAATGTCCAGGTGTGGTGGTTATCCATGATGTTCTTCAACTAGGCATAGGTCTAACAGCTCTTTAGCTCTTTATTTCCATGGCTAAATAATCAACACAGCTGAAATTATGCCTCTTTCAGGGAAAAAAAAAAAGAATTGGGTAGTTTGTTGTGTAGTAAGACAAGTTACAAATTTTGAGAGTATGTTTTCTCGTGCCTGTGTTATTCTCTGCAAACCCTGTAAGAGTGATTAGGTTGCATACGTCAGAAATTTATATAGTAGCTGTCTTAACAAGATGGAGCCATATACATTTTAAGCAAAGAGCTTATGTCTTCTCAAGGGAAGTATGAGAAAAGTGCTAGTTCAATTTCTGGGCCATCTTCCAGAATGATCCATGCTTTACGTCTGAATCTACTGCACTGTGTGCCCATTCCAGTAAAGTGCTCTGCCTGCCTTTGGAGAAAATCAGATTGCTTTCTTTTTTCCCTGACCTTTAGTGATTATTTTTACTCGATAAACCAATATCTTCTTACATGATCGTAACTAACAAGTTTGAAAGGCATATGAATGCAGATAATTTTGTTAAATACTTGAATGAGGTTTCTTCTTCACTTTTGATCATCTCTTCTCGAAAGCTGAAGCTTTGTCAGAACCTGTTTCCTAAGTGTTAACATCTATCTCTTTGCACAGTGTAGCTATCAAATTTCATCAGCCTTTCTCAGGAAGCTAGGTTTTTTTTTGGTTTTTTTTTTTGAGGAGTGTGAAGATATCTTTGGGTGAAGAGATGCAAATAGTGTTTCAGGTTTTTTCAAGGCTCTTTTTGAAAATAAGAGGTAAAGATTTTAGTACTGAAGTACTGAATATTCCCCCAATGGTCAAAGAAGAAAATACGCAAGCTTTGTTCTAGCTTGTAATTATAGAAGAAAAGCAGGATCTCAGCTGCCGATCATTTTGTGTTATAAGGGCATGTGTGTGTTTCCATTGCAGGAAAAGCTTAAAGTATTGCACTGAATGGCCTCTTTTTAATTTGTTATCACCATAGAATGCATAATAAGTGTACGTTGAAGGCGAAATATCAGTCTAAGGAATCGTTTTGAAGTCATGGCAGTAAAACAAAATTACAGTAGTTGTCCGTGCTGTTCCTCAGTTCTGTTGAACAGGTGTGTGGAAGTTGCTGTGTAAACAATGCTGTGAATTTTTTACATAGATTCTTAAAATTTTGCAGCCTTTCTTTTCTGGAAAGTAAACATCCTGTTTTGTAAGGTGATTTTCATGAGTAATTAGTTCAAAACTGGTTTTAAATTTTATGCAGAAGGGCAGTAATTTAATATGTAGTAAAGCAATATCTTTAAGCAAATATGATATTGCTTAGTTACTTGTCAGTAACAGTCCTATTCATGGTATTCAGTCATTCTGCCTTTCACTAGCCTTTCTCAATTGCCTTGAATAACCTGGAATATTTATTAACCTCTGTGCTCTGTTGTGGAATGTTCTGATTTTAGTTATGTGACTGTTTAAATGTATTGGAGTACAGGGGAAGCTTCTCCACATGCAGCGATTGACTTTGAAAATAGGAAAATAAAGGTACAGTGATTCTGGGAGAAGATGCAGGTTTTGAAGGCAATTTTAAAATTAACACTTTTGCCTTTAGATATCTCAGAAGAAGGACATGCAAGTATGGAAGCTTTTGTTCCACCTCTCACTTCTCCTCCAGGTTGTTTCCAGAAATATAATCTCCATGTTGATAAGTTTAATAATGAGAGTTCTAATGTTGAACATTATTTTAGTGCCACTGCTTGATTCTGTTGGAGATAATTTCTGTATGATTAACTAAAGACTGGTTCTAAAGCAGCTTTTATATTTTGTGAAATAAATCTGCAAGAACATCTGCTTTTTGTGTAGTAGGTGCTTCCAAATGATGTCAAATATTATGTAAATTTATCTGTTGCACTCTGGCTTCATTTAGTTCAGGATATTTTAAAAAATCACCTAAACTGCTTGTCATATGAACAGAATTCTTATGACAGGAGGATGTCTTGTAACAGATTCTTTGTGCTGCAAACCCACTGCCAAAGTATTTCCTGTAAACTCTTAATTTGTAACTTTCCATATTACATTTTTTCAGGCTTTGCAGATAAGGTATGGCAGAATAAATACATCACCTTAGTCATACAAATAAAATTTTCATATATTTCAGTAATATTTTTCCGAGCTCTTGATTGAAAAAGTATATTTGTGCACTTTACACAGCAGAGGTAATGTTGTTTGAAAGTTTAATTTACAAAAGGTACAATTATCAATTTTTCAGGTTGGATTATTAAAATAGTTCAGATAATGTCTGTATAATGCTAGAGGTTTGCATTATAGGTCCCTGATTAATTACTGCACAAAGGTGCTATTGGCTGGCAGTTTTAGTCCAAGCTGGAGCAGTTCCTTCCTTGCCTGCTGCAATTCTTTCCTGCTTCCGTATTAGCAGAACAGCATTCCGTATGGAACGGAATACTGCCCAACCAGTTCTTTTAATGTAAAAAGGCTAAGTGATGAGCTGGGAAAAAATGGATGGAACCTCCTGACACTGGAGAATTCCAAGTTCTGGAGAAATTAATGTCAATGTCCCTTTACAGTGGAAAGGGGCAGAAGTCCTTGAACTTGTCTGTGGTCCATTTGGCGATAAGGCAGGGATGAATTTGCTGTTCATTAAAGCCTGACCGTTGAAGTCACTGAAAAATGACTATATTTACTAGCAGGCAAACAGACTCCTTACTCACTGATATTTGTGTTTACATTTTATTATTAAAAACTGGTAATAAAAATCAGATTGATTCCTCTTAGATCAGTTGGGATTTACATGATTATTTCTAAAGCACTTTTATGATTTAAGTACACTAAATTTAAATTCTCTTTACAAGAGTCTTGCGGGAAGGGAATGTCTTGGAAATTTACTGAGGCTTGAACCGAGTGATAAATTTTTATTCTGAGAACACCTTTCAGGAATTTGGAAGCAGTCTAATATGCAAATTTTCTGTTGCAAAAAATGAATCTTTAAAAAAGCAAACTGTGTTTGAACAGCTTGAATAATTTTTTTTTTCTTCTCTATTTTAAAGGTTCATTTGAACTTCTTACTTTTTCTCCACCGGCTAGCAGAAGAAGCCAGAACAAATGCTTTTGAGAACAAAAGTAAAGTAATTAAGCCTGAGCACACCATATCTGCAGCAAAGGTATTAACACGTTTAATTTTTTTTTTTATAATGTAAAATGTATTATGACAGCGTGTACAAAAGCTTTCTGTGTAAAAGTTGATATTTGATTTATAATGCAAAACTATAGACACTTAATATTCTTAGTCCATCATTGGCATAATTTACCGTTATCAAGACAACAAATTAACTCTCCTTGCCCTATTAAATATAACTCAATTTTTCTTGGTTATTCCCTGTTTAAAGTCATTCTTTCAATATATGGGTAGGTCTACAAAATGGGGTACCAGCAAGCCTTCATGGCCTGAAAGGCAGTCCAAAGTTGGAGGATCCTTATGTCAGCTGATACTACATCAAGGGAGCATGCTGTCTTAACTTCAGTGATATAAATGAAGCTTTATGGAACAAGTGAGAAATAGTTCAGAGAGGTTCAAATACCTTACAGCTTCAGTTCTTACCTGCTTAGTCTGAAGTAAGTTCGTAGTGGATTCTGGCAGCATTGGGTGGAGGCTTCTTGAACAAACAGATACTTTGTGTGATGTATTTGGCAAGGAAAGATCTACGGGAGAATTAGACTTTGGATTGTTATATGGGTAGTTCAGCATAACAAAAATTGCTTTATGAATATCTGTGAAGAAGGAATTCGCTGCATTGCAGAGCATGGTGAGTTTTCTATACATGCAAAAGAAGGGAAGGAGGAAGGTTTTATGCAGCTTTGTCTCTCTAGAAAGAATTAGTGTCAAAATATAACTGAAATCCTTTCGTGTTCTGTAGCCCATTTTACTCCCTAGGATGTGTCTGCTTTACTTGGTGTCATGAAGCAATTCAGTCTCTTTATTTTATGTCTTTAACCACCTTCTCCTGCTGAGCAAATTGGGAGGACAAAACTTGATGTTACCTGATATTTTGGTCCTCTGGCTTCTGTTTATCTTCACTATTTTTTTTCCTTCTGCTGAAAGGTTTAGTTTGATACTTTTCTATTACTATAGTAACAGAAACATATACAGGATATGTAGGGTAGCCAAGTGAATGTCGCAGTTGGAGTCTTACACATTTATAGTTTCTTTTTAACTGCAATCTTAACACTTTTTGAACATTTTTGTGCTCCATTTTTTTTTTAAGATGAGAAGAAAGGAAAAACTGCCTGTATTTTAATAATTTTAACACTTAAATAGTCCCACTTGGGCTTTGAAGTTCATTTTTCAATTTAAACTCCAAACCAAAGAATATCCTTCCAGAGGTCTGTGCGCTTTTGATATAGAAAGAAATAAGGCGTTGCAAACAAAAATTGAGCGTAATGGCTGTATTATTGGAAACCTTATTTTTTCTTTTTGTCTAGGCCCAATAGCATAAGAACTTAAAGGAATCTACTGATGGCTCGAGAGCACTATTGCTATTTCTCAGCATTAATTTTCAAAATAAGCTCTTTTATTTTACAGAATTCTTGCTTATGAATGTTCTTGCTTAAAAAAAAACCCCTCAAATCTTTCTCTGTGCTTTTGCTTTATTTCTGATATTTTCCCTAGAGTATTACCCTTGGCAACACAGCTCTTGGAAACAGATTGGCTAGGTGAACCTGTGGTCTGAGTAGCCTAGTGTTTTGAATCTCTTTCTGATGCCTGAATTGCATTGATAAATATACTTTTTTTTTTCTTTGCAGGTTATTTTAAAGAAAAGCAGAGGCTAGGAAACAGACCACTGGAATTTTAAAGCACATTTTTCAATGTTTTCTAACTAACTTGAGTTACACTGTCAGCCAGCTTTAGCACTTGTGGAACTATGTAGTGTTCTGTTGACATCTATCTCCTGACTGACTATCTTGCTGTTTCATTAAAAAAAAAAATTAAAAAATCTTAGAATGTATATTTTTATATACTTCATGCATAATTTTAAAACGTGTGTCACTTATCACTTAAGACTTTTGATATACCTTATTTCATAATGACGGAGGAATGCTTGTACCGTAGATATTCTTTGGCTACAATGTGACATTTATTATTAAATGTGTGAAACTTCTTAAGGGGAACAGTAGTAAAAAAAAAATCCACAGGTTTCACTAAATCCAGTATAGATTGTGCAGTTCAGAGCTGATTTACTAGCTAAACAAAATTATGGCTTTCAAAACAATCATTGTAGAAACAATTGTATTAAATACCTTGTCTTCAGTTTATTTATAAATGTCTTGATAATTTTAAAGTTACTTTGAAAAGTAGGTTAAAACTTCTATGTTCTGGGGAAAGAATACATAATTGGTGTTTTAAATCATGCTCTGAACTGTTGAGCTGACCTGTTTGATGTGTTATATGAGACAACTTGGTGGTCTGTAGTTCAGTTGGTGTGGACAGATGCACAGTTTATGGAAATGAAAAGATCTGGCACAGCTGATGTTTTCGAAGTTAGATCTTGTGAAAATAACAAAGATAAGTTGGCATGAGTGCCGAGCTATTTCCTTCCTCCTTTTGAGTGTCGTGCTAACTTGTCAGAAGTCTGGAAATGCACATTATATAAAAATGTCTTTTTAAATTAAGATCATATTCTGTTCCTATTATGATATTTGTAATCATTTACTGAATACTTTGCTTAATAAATATTAATGAATATTAATAAAGTTATAGATGAATCTCACAATTTGAGCTGATACAGTTTTGTGGAATATGTGGTAGCTAATCCTTGATATGCATAGTGAGCTATTCTTTAAATAAAGAATCTTTAAAAGTGTGATGTATTGAGTACTCTAATTTTGTTTGACAGCTTACCAAGTATATTCTAGAAACGCAGCAAAAAAATTGCATTTTAGAAAGATTTTTGTAGTCTAAAGAAACTGTAGCAATGCTAGTACTTTTAATTTCATATCATGTCCATGTGCTTTTTAAAATGCTGTATAACCTTTGAAAAGTCATCCTCTTCCAGTATGCAGAAAGGAAGGAATTCTCCTGCTTTACTTAACTCACAAAGCTTAGTGCATTTGGCTTCTTGTAAGGGTTGACTAGATTCTTCATTCTGCATTTTCTTCTCTTACTCCCTTGGAATCCACAAAGAAGGCCAAGAACATACATATGTAGAGGATATTTGGACTTAATAATCTGAAGTACATTCTCAGGAATAAGGAAGATCTTAGGACTAGGTATTTATATTTGTAATTAGTGTCTTTGATTTAACAATTTTATTGCAACACTAGATTTTCCTTAGTTAGAAATGTTTTCTCTTAATTTTCCCTGAAATATTTTCTTACAGTCTTGTATAACCACATACCTTTCTTCATTGTACAGTTGTTTGAGTGCTATAGCTTCTTTTTGAACTTGTTTTGATGTCCAGTTTAACCTTTTCTTTTTTGATTTTTTTTCTAGGAGCAAGATCCACTCTGAGCTTAGTGGAATATTCTCACTCTCATGTACTAGGTTGATGATCAGCTACCATTAGGGAAGGGAGGCAAGGAAGGGTTAAAACTAACTGTCAGCATACTTTAAAAATATTTTATGGAGTGGTTTTGGCCTGTATTCGTGGTTAAGAAGCTGCCTCTTTTTAGGAGAGGGACTTTTGATAGTACATTGTGAATGTTTTGTAATAGCTGGAGCAGGCAGGTATTAAGAAGACCTGGGTAGGTTGGCAGGTATGCAGGTTTCCCTCCTAAACTTCAAATAAATACTTATTGAAAATTAATGGAGCCGATGTAGTGGGCTTAAGCTTTCAGGAACATAAAATGCTATTGTGTTTTTCTAGTATTTTCTTGAATGTTAACCATAAGGTTAATTATATTCTTATTTGGCAGCTCTTCTCTTCTCCTTCAAGTATAGAAGTAGGGTCTCTTCTCTACATAGTATTCCTTACTTTTTTTTAAAAGTAATTTTTTTTTTTAGGTAATTTTAATTTTTAAAATTAAAACTTTTTTTTAAAGTAATTTTAATTTTTAAAATTAAAACTTACAGCAGTATTTTCTAAGTACCCATGAACACTTACAATTAATCTAAACTTGGAGACTATAGTGATAGTTTATTCCTGTTGTCATGTCTCTAATGACAAAGTATCAAAGCATGTTGTCCTATAAAATGTTTTTTTAAACTAGATCTGTAGTAGAAGGCCTAATGAAGTTGTGTTCTTTTATTTGAATTCCTGCGTTGATTCTTTGCCATTAGGACGAAAAAGGCAAGAATTATTGAGGGAACAGTCATGGTGATGCTCAGCTGTTTTCATGAAACCTTGAGAAATTTATAGTTCTGAAACAACTGGCTCAATATTGAATTTCCTCTGGTTTTAAACAAGATTCAAGAGCTTTTTGGAAGGAGAGGTGCTTTGTCGATTCAATTGCAACTCATTTCCTCAGAAAGCAGGATGGATGTCCTAAAAAATTAGAGGCACACTCAGACATCCATTTTTTTCTATTCTCTTCACTTTGCAGCTTTCCCAATGTTCTGTTTCACATCCTACCCTGCCCTTTCACTTTGACCATCAATGAAAGGGGGTAAAGTAATGAAGAAATAGCATTTGGTAGAAGTACTTCTGGTAGCCCTTATCTTGGTTTTCAGCTTTTGACGTGGCTAGTGTTAGACATTGTGTCACGGTAGTATCATAATTGATTAAACCAGAAAAGAAGAAGGAAAATGTTTATTGATCAGCAGATGACTGTGAGGGAAGAGTGGTGCTGCTGCTATTTTTGTTTGATTTCACTTATGGAGTGACTGGTGAGAGTGCATCTGCTGTCTGCCAACCTGAGTAAGTCTTTGGTGGGGAGTATGCTCTAGTCCAGCTCACACTCACAGCATGCATTCATGCATACTGTGCTTTGATTTTGTAGAGCATCTAAGTTTAATATTTTCTGAGTGGTGTAAATTACCTGGTTATTATATTTAAAACTTCTAAAAAGTGTGAATATTAAGAATGGTATGTCAGTGAAGGTTAGATCTATGGACCTCACTCCTAATGGTGTCAACAGAAATAAATGAACTTGTATACTTTGATGGGTCAGGACCCAATAGTCCCTCTTCTATTTGAATGTAAAGTTGTATTTGTTACTTTGAGTCAGAAAATCAACACAGGTGCTAGAGAGGACATTCACGCCTTGAAATTTCATTGTGGTTTTACGTGGAGAAGTAAGTGACTGCTGAAAAAGAATCTAAAGTTTCATAATACAAATAGTATTTTCTGGTTATAGTCATACAGTAAATGAAAAATAAATCCAGAAATATGTATGCTGTAATAGAAAAATTCTTTTTCTAGCCATAAGGTGGGGATAGAGCAAAAACTCTCTTTTTTCCCTGTGGTAACTTTCCATTAGAGCAAGTATTCCGTTTATTCCTACTAAAAAGTATGGTATAGATTGTGACACTTTCAGATATTTTTTGAAGATTGCCATGCCTACACTGCTGACATATGTAGGGCAATTAATGTTCAAAAGAAAAAAATGCCATTCACATCCAAAAAAAGGATGTTCTCCTGATCTGTGCTGAGAGGGTAAAAGATATGTGAGACTTTGAAGGATCCTGAAGATTTTTCTTTATTCAAAACTGAATGTTTCAGTATCATGTAGTTTTTTCTTATTAGAGGTCTGTGGTTATTTGTACAACATAGCCTCAGTTTTAGAAATGGGTATATTCTATGTGAAGTTTTATGAAGGAAATTCTTGTACAAGACATTACTTATTTAGCAGCCTTAACCATGAAACATACAGCTTGTATTGGCTGACTTGCTGACTTAGCATTCCATTAGGCTTTATCAGTTTAGAACAACTAAGGGCATGTGACTCCTAAATGCATAGGGTTCTGAGGTCATTTATGAGTATATATTTAGAAGGTGTGACTTGCATTTCAAATAAAAATGCTGATTACATTAAAACAAAATTCCTTTTTCCAGAGCTGTGAAATATGTGTCAAATTCAAGTTCATTAGAATGTTTCAAAGCAATGTGCGTAGTTGTTTTTCAGTTCAATATGTATATTATCATATACTATATGTATATATATATTGGCATATGGATTCCTTCATATGTTTTAATGGTACTTTAATGGTAATGTAGCTCCTGTGATAGCTTACTTGGATCTGATAAAAGAGAATAGTAGAACAAATTTCTGACCTGTTTGAGTAGCTTCAGTTCTAGGCTGAGAAGATGCTGACAGCATTTTTGCTGTGCTAGATACAGAATTGCAACACTTTGAAGAAGTTGAACTGTTCCCACCTGACATTTCATGGTTCTACAGACATAATCAATTGGAATTCATTCATTTACCGTTTGGTGAACAATGTTGGGGGTTTGTCAGTTTCTTTGCAGTCCACATTCATCAAATTTACATGGGCTTTGATACATAATATTCTCCTGTGGGCTGGGTTATTAATGTTATCCTGACCAAACTGCTGAAAGATCTTTTCAGGTCATTTGATACCTGTAAGATCAAGTTTCTTACTGAGAAGGTCACTTTCCTGAGGGAATGATTTCAGGGCATGGAGAACGTGGTGGAGTGTAGAAAAACACCTAAACACCCCTAAAATAATTTCTGGTTTAAAAAAACCCACAACGTAGACACAACCTTACTGCCCGATAACGTGACTGCAGCAGTTAAATAAAAGCAAGAACACTTCCTCCATCAATGGTTTGCTCAACCTTCTGGCATTAGGTCAGGCTCTACAGAAAGACTCCTATTTTGTTTCCTAAGCATGTAAAAAACACAGAAAGGTATGTTGGCAATAGGACAGATCCTGCATCAAAATTTATAAAGGGCAAATACTTCCATATAAATGCAGTCAGGGATAGAGGTGGGTTAGCTGGAGTTTCCAGTCCGTTATATTAGGTTTAATTTGGTGTAATTGTATTGATGCTGACCTCACCTCTGTTGGTGCTGGCCTAATGTGAATTGTTTTCATTTGTTCAACTTCAGTAGGTAAGTACACACAGAGATTATATAACAAGTAATTTTTAATGAATTGCTGCAAATTTTATAATTAAACCAGATAAAGGAAAACATTTAAGTAAGAGGAAAGCTAGTTTTAAAAATTCTGTTGCATATCTGAAATCTTAGTACAAGCAAGCCTCTAGTCATAGCTGTTGAAGCTATTTTTCACATAGTAAAAGCTAAAGTTACCAGTGATGGTGGGTTACATTTAAATGTTTAAATTCTTTAGTTGATTTTTGCTCTTCAGAGAAAATTATGTTTGCTTCCAAAATTGGTCAACTATTTAAATATTACTGATTTCTGAAGATTGGCTAGAATTAAAAGTGAGGTAAAAGACAGTAATTAAAGAAAAAAAGACAGGGAGCAGTCAAGAAAAGGGAAGGATAAGTGCGTGACATAGTTAAGGTTGGCCAGATAATAATTTCTTCTGTTTCTGTAGTTTCACCATTTCTGTTTCATGTTGAAGTTTAACTGTGGGCTCTCACATTTTCCATATTTAAAGGGCTGGGTTGTGGTAATGGAGAGCAGTAGCTTTCATATAGTCTAAGTAACAATATTCTTCTAAAAATTTTTCCAATAAATATATAGGATATCTTACTAAATTCCCACCAGAAGTCCACACGGTAATTAATTTTGATGATACTTTACCTGTAGCCTATTTTGGAAGTTTTTCCCACAAATTCATATGGAATAAACCTTGAAAATTCAGAAGTGGACAAAACTTCATCTTCCTTTGTCTTTTGTTTTCCTTGTTACCCTTTCCATTTCTGGATAAGCCCGGAGAGCCATAGTGAAGGTTTATTTTAGGGCAGCGACAACATTTAAAAGTCCAGTGCTGCCAAAAGGATGGTTTAACTTTCAATCCTTTTTGAAGGCACATTAGTATTCACAGAATGAATCACACTGTGGGTAAGGTTGGAAGGGACCACAGTGGATCATCTGGTCCAGCCTCCCTGCTGAAGCAGGGTCATCTTGGAGCACACGGCACAGGGTGGTGTCCTGATGGTTCTTGAATATCTCCAGTGGGGCAGACTCCACAATGTCTGGGCAATCTGTTCCTGTGCTCCGCCACCCGCAATGACCCGCACAGGTATTTCTGTATATGTGCAGCATGAACACAAACATTGTGAGACTGTGAAAATAGATCTATGGTTTAATGATGCTTCTTGTTGACTGCAATTTTTGAAGTTTTGTCTCAATGAAATAAGGAGTAGCTTACTGGCTTGAGAAGCTGTTAATTGTACTGTAATATCGTACGTGTGAACACAAAGAAATTTTATTGTTAATGTTATTGTTCATGCCACTGTACCTTCTGTTGAACTTTTCTTATTTGTTAAACATCTAGCTGTCAGTGCAGCTCAGCTATAGCCAAGAGTTGAAGGAATATGCAATTTTAAAAACAGAGGACAAGTGCAAGCACAGCAGTTTTACTTTGGCATATTATTTTCATGAACCTAGCATCTTTTGCAAGGTTTTCCTGGAAATAAAAAGAAAACACCTTTCCAAATCATCTTTACTTGGGTAGAATGGATGCTTAATAACACTAAACTTCTCCAAAACAAACGCTCATGTATTGAACTGAATTGTACCTTGGATATTTCTGCTAATGTGTTTTTTTTTCTTTCTTCTTGCTTGCCCACTTATGCTCAAAAGAGAGGATGGGATAAGCTGCATACTCCTTTCTTCTAAGGAAGACTCTTATAATGGCTGTCTTTGTTTTCCCTGAAGTTCCTGATGAAGCAGGAAGCCATATATCTCAAAATCGATGTCTTAGAAATTAACAAGAAGATATTATTTTGTGTCTACTACCTGTAGTTTAAAACATTTGCTCTGATGTGTGAAGTCTTCCTCTGTACATACTGAATATTATGCATATAAATTTTAAATCTCTTTATAAAGCTTGGTTTCTTTCAGTTCAGAAATTCTAGGTATTTTCTAATATATAAGACCCAAATGGAACTTAGACTCGGGGCTCTTTTATTCTCTGAAGAACCCATCAATGTAAAATATCAGGCTACTCTCTGTTTGAGAATGGAGAGGATTTTTCATAGATTATTTTACATTTTTGTCCATTTGGTTTTGTTTTGGGGGGTTTTGTTTGTTTTGGTTTGGTTTGGTTTTTTTTTGCTAAGTACATGGGCTGCTGGATTAAAGGGTTTTTTTGCTAAATATTTGATATCATATTTCTTTATTCAAGCATGAAAATTCAATTATGACTCACCTCCCAGAGGAGTCCTCCAGTTTCCATAACATTCCTAATATTCTTAATTTTGAAGACTAAGCAGAGTTTCTTCCCAGTATTTTCTATTCCTCTTTTTCCAACCCCTAAGTTCAATGCTAAAGAGAAGGGGAGGAGAGGATGGTTGTGGTGCTGCAGAGCATTTCTACTGGAACATAAGCAATAATGCCAACAAATAGCAGCCTTTAAACTGAGAAAAGTGTAGACGAAGGAAATGCTCTATCTTCCTTACCAAACTTACATGATCCTTTGGGAAGACAATTCACAAGATGAACCTTTGTTACCAATGCTGTTGCCTTTGCTTAAAACTTATGTAAATATTCCCCCCTCCTTCAAATAAAGCTTTTTTGTGCCCTCCTTATTAACAATAAAGAAGAAAGCATCAGATCCAACGTAAACATAAACAATTTATTATATAGATTGTTAATTATTGATTTAAAACCAGTTCGTTTAATTTTTTAAGTATTTTTTCTCTGAGGAATATATACTCTTTTGAGAAAACTTCTAAAAATTAGAAGCTGAATGTTTGAAGCTGCACCAAAACTAGGACTTTATAAATTGTACTAATACCTTTGTTAAAAAAATAACAACGTGAAATTATAGCACAAATGAGCAAACTACTACTAATCATAAAGAAACACTTTTGAAATACTGCGTTTTTCATGTTTTCTTTTGCAAATTCCATGTAAAATGACGATGTCTGCTAGAAAGATTGTGTGTAGTACTTTTTAAAGCTTAGTAAGTTTAACTCTTGTCTGCGCCCCTCTTGAAAACAAATGTGGACCATGTTTGAGACATAATTTGTGTAACAAAATATCTTTATTTCTGAGTTAATTTAATTTTTACATGCTTGTCTTACAGAGGAAGTCTACTTTTAATAAAAGTCATGTGTTTAGAGCTGTAATTTTTGCATTCAACATAAATTATTTTTATGTTGTTACTGTTTGATGTGAAGCCTACATTTTCTATGAGTAAACTTAGCAGTTACAGTATGGATCTCCTCTTCCTATATCAGTACCACCATGTTACCAATCACTATACTGAAAATGCCTCTTTAAAAGTTAATATTATGTTTTGAACAAAGCGATGAGTGTAGTTTCAATACAAGATGCACTGGGAATCCTTTTTTACCTAGGCTTCATATACTAACCTTGTAAACTCAGAGAAAAAGACATTTTCCTCTGTTCTTGTAGTTTCCCTTTTAAATGGAGCCTATCACCAGATGAAACACTTTCCTGACCTTTAGCATTGTTAGAACATGAAACAGAGGAGGAGGATATCCTATGGTGTATAGTACATTAAGGGGATTACCTCATCAGCATGAAAAGTCCATAACTAATCTACACCAGAGACATGTAAGCTCTTGGAGCAGGACATTCTTGAGAATATAAAGAGACACATCAAAACATTTTCTCTGAGAGTTGTTCAGCACATAAGTGGAGCAGCCAGCGTGTGAATGAATTGCAGTGTCAAATTTGTGCTCTGTTTACAGTGTTTTCTATTCATATATCTACCCAGACCCCAAATTTCCAGGCTGAGGCAGGACCGATAAAAGATAAGAGTCTTATGGAAAATTGAATTTGGGGAGAGGTTGCTCCTGGTATTTTCGTTTGAGTAAGAATCAGTGTTCTCCTTACCTTGTCTACATTGCAGGACGTAACTGAATAAGAGGGAAGCATTTTTTTTCTTCAAAGTTCCTAAACTGGTTGGAAACTGTACCTTAGCACTAGTTTAATGTATTATTTTTCCAGCTTTGCTGAGCTTATATGGAGCCAGCAGAGAAATCAATCACAATGATTCAAACTCTAGCACTAGGTAAATAAGATGCAGTTCTGCCCATCCACAACATGCAACCCTATAACTGCTGCAGTAATGGATTTGCTGTAACTTACAGCATGTGTACTATCTTAATACATGCTTTTCTGTGTATTATGGTTTTTTCCCCCCTAACACAGTAATTGGTGATAAATTTGAAAAATTGACCAAAATCTGTAAATACAGTGTTATAACAATAAAGAGCTCGTGTTAATGAGTCAGCCTAAAGTTTGATTAGCCATGCTTAAATCTTGCAGATAATGTGGTTTCTAAATCATTGGGTTTGGGAACCCTGTTGCAAATTTGTGCATGAATCCTTCTTTGAAAGTATTCCTTAGTATTAAGAGAAAAAAGGACTCAACAGTGAATCTATGGAGACTTGCCAAAAATTGTTTCAATTATTCTTAATAGGTCACAATAGTATACTATTGAAACATGCTAGAATTGTTGGCTCATCTACACTGCAATATATTCTTTGAGTTTCAGAAGAGCAAAACAACAGAAGGCATCCTAAGCAGCTGAAAAGTAGTTTTTATCCTGTTTTCATATTTTTCAATTTTAGGTTACCTTTTCCAGTTTATCTGCTGAGGAATTCGATTTTGTTACCCTGTAAGACTGTCTTGTGTGCCGATTGATCAAATTGTGTAGTGTCTCTGAAATTCTCGTCATTAAGCATCTTTTTCAGTTATATTTCTTTTCAACAGCAAGTGTATCTTATTTAAAAAATTTCTTCAGCTTGCAGTACTCTAAAACATTGTTGAGCAAATAATTCACAAAATTTTTCTGCTTTATCATGAACTATTGATGTATAATTCGGTTTCCTCAAGTATATTCACCATTCAGCATTGTTTGTTGAAAATTCTATTGAATATTCTAGGGGACTCTACTTGAGCAGGGAGGTTGGACTCCAGTTGTCCCTTCCAACCCTACCCAATCTGTGATTCTGTGATTCTTAGATTTTTAGCTCACTGAGCAGCCGTCTGTTTTCACTGATTGCCTTTTGAAAGGCAAATGTCTGTAATCAGCCAGTTAGTTTGCATGTTATGTTTCTTCATACTGATTGAACGTATGTAATAATTCTTAGCTGGAAGCTTGCAGAAGGCAGATGTAAACATGTCTTTCAGTAAACACTTTCTGAAGCCTAAACTGCTACAATCCATATTCCTGATGATAAACTTCATTTCATTAACTTGGGAAAAGCTGAGCTAAAATATATGTCTTTTTTAAAAAATCTGAATTAATGCTTGTGGAAAATATTTCACAGTAGTTGATTGGTTTTAGCTGCAGAAATGTATAAGTGTAGAAAATAATAGAGCCTTGTTGAAGTCCAAATACTCTCTTTTTTTTTGGTTGAAGTGTAATAATGTATTTGTATAGAACATAAGTAGTAGATGAGAGATTTGACCAAAAGCATTGGGAAAAACCCTTCCCGTTACAAAAAGTCCAGGAAGAACAGATGCAACCTCCAATATAAGCAGTTCTAAGAACTGAAGCCTTTTGATCTGAATGAAAACCAACTACTAAAACTTTGCAGACAGTAACTTCTTTACATTACTACGTGCTCAGTCATGATTTAGAGAGGCAATCAATTTTCTCTGTTTATGTGCTATCTGCTCTGCAGTAGGATCCAAATCTTAGTTCAACTGAGGTAAATAACAGAAGTTTTTAACATTTAAGAGATCAGCATTAAAAGAAAATGCAGAATTGTGTATCTTGTTTCCAGTAATGAGAGCCGTTCTTGTCACTGCCTTTAAGCATTTGATTTTGTTAGGTGCTCAGCTGGGTGGACATTACAGTTGCTGAAGGGACATTATCAGCTGGGTGAGATAGAGAACTTTTTAGGTGAATCTTTTGAAATTTCCATAATTTTTACTTTTTAGGATTTTTAACACTTTTTTTAAAAGTTGTTAGCTTTTTTTTTGGTGTGTGTTTTTCTGTAGATACATTTGGGGCCAAATTTTACCCATTTGGATTGGTGTAAAATCAAAGTCATACAGTGATCTATATTGCTGAGAGTTGGGAGCAAGGTTTTTGCCCCAATACTTTTGACTGCTATGTCTTGCTCTGAAGCAGTTTCCAGACTGTGCCTAATTTGTCTGTGATACTCAATGTTAACTAAGTAACAGCATCTGCACTGCTGCTAAATTGAGGGTTTTGAATGCTCAGTTTCCACACTAGGAGATATTTTTGGCAAGTATGTACCTTTACCGCAAAGTTGTTGCTATTATGGGATTGTTTTAATCATACGCTGAAACTCATTTTCTTAAATGCACTTTTAATTCTTTCTTTGTTTGTTTTTATTGTTTGCATAAGAACACCACATGCTAATTCACCACATGATGTGTACACACAGTCCAAATATCACAAAGTCAGTTCCAAGGTCCAGACATTTACCAGTCTCCCTTTCATAAAGCATATAATGGCAAAATCCTTAGTCCAAATTCAAGTCAACCAGAACTTTGGAGTATCTTCAGAGTAAAACATGCTTCGGAACAGCTGCAGGAATCTTGATATGTAACCACAGTGGGGTGGACATAACCCTTTAATACTGCAAATATACTTTATAGTTTATACATGATGACAAGATAAAAGTTTTTATAAGAATTTCTTCAAAAGAAGAAGGAGTAGGAAAACAACTGAAAATAAATAGAAACACTTTCCTGTTGTAAGCCTACATTGGGTACAGCCATGATGGCAGCTAACACCTTTGTGGCACAGAGTCCTGCCAGTTGCCTCATTCCAAATTTAGAGACACAAAACTCAACTCCTCTTCTGGATCTTTTCCAACCAGTTTAGGATTTTGCCTTCCTGAAAGAGGCTGGTAGAAGGAGAACATATAATGCTTTTTCTCTTGCTTCCTGCTTGTTAATAAACTGGAAATTTCATAGTCTACAAACATACACTTATTTTGTGGATTCCATCAAAATGCTTAAATCATTGTGTTTTATACTAATTGTGTTGTCTCATCACACAGTTTTCTCTTATGTAAAGCAAAATAAATGCATTTTAAGTGTTTACTGTATTTTATGAGGGTACATCACAAGCCATATAAAATCAGCTATTTAATGTCAAGTGGAAAAAAATTTTTTGGAGTTTCCTAGGATCGTATATAGCCAATTTTGCAGCAGCATGCATCCATGATTTGATAAGGGCTTAGTGCATAACATTTTCAACCAATTTGGTCTCTGTGCGTATTAGAAAGATAACCCTTAACTCAGCAAAACTTGAAGAGCAAAGTATTTAGAGAATTGTTCATACCAAGAAACAATGCTGAAGAGTTCTTCCAGGACAGAATTAAAAATGCATAAATATTGTAACCTGAATGTGAGAGAAAGTGACATTTTCTTGAGTGCCCACATACATGCTGACACATCTATGTGCGGGTACTCTTCTGCATGAAGAGTCAGCCCATTGAATGTCAGTCCTGGCAAGAACAGCCTCGGATTCTAGTCCTGTGTTTTCATTCTCATAGCTGAGAACTGTAACCATCTTCTGAGCTAAAAAAAGAGTAAGATTGCAAATGCAGAATATTGAGTTCAAACACAGAACACAGAGTCCCAAAGACTCTCTGCTATACACAACAAGGTGAAAGATATTTGATCTGTTTCTCTAGTTCACTCAGGTCCTTGTATGTCACTCCGTGAACAAAAAGAATTAAATTCTCGTCATGAGGACAACCAGATCTGCGCCATCTGGTTTTACTTTTCCACATTAAAAGTCCTAGCACAGAGTGAGGTATGAGCTGCTGTTGCTGTAGTTATTCTTATCTGCTGAATGATGTTTTGAGACTATTGACACCCAGAATACGGTAGAACAATTTCAAAACTTCCCTCCCTGCCCCAGAAATATTAGGCTAGAGGGTCTCCGTAGTTCCCCTTTCCGTCCTCACTTTTTTTCAGATGAAGCAGTAGAGATTTTGTCTACTTCTTCTCCAAAAAAAGTCTTGTTCTGGTTTATTTGGATTTTCTAAATTTTGATCTGTGATGACTGGCCATTTGCAAGGAGTAAGGTGCTCCTCCATGTTATTTTTTTGATATTATTAAGGAAATATGGCATGTGTCCAAGTCAGAATCATTAGAAATATTGTGGAAAGGATGACTGACTTTACCCCAACTCCCATACTTCCAACTTTTCATCTCCTGATACAAGTGAATTTTTTGAGTGCCAGAAGATTTTACAGTCATTGGTAGTGAGTAAAACATCTTCATTTTTCCAGGATGTGTTACTTGGATATGTTATTTTGAATTGAATCATAATCAAAGCAAGATATGGTCTAGAAGAGAGGATTTCTCATCCTGCCTCTGTGGAATATGACTTAATTGTGTTAGCTGTGGGGGAGCACAGTTGCTGCTTTGAAGCCAAGAAAGGAAAAACTAATTGGTTTCAATAAGAGGTGCTGGAAAATGTCTTGTGTTCAGATATATAGAGGTGAATTTTATTTCAAGTCGCCTCTATTAAATATAGTTCCATGCTGTCCACATTCTGTTTGTTTGTATATCCAGAATATCTGGAGAAATCTTAGGATTCTGTAAAGATGAACTGACTAAAGCGGTATTTCTTTATTTCCTATCAGACCCGTTCTTACCAGATTGCTATACTGAATGTACTAGGTTTCAATCATATGTTAAATTTAAAGTTTGTTCATTTGGAGGATCTTGCTGTTCAATGTTTCATATTAAAATCTGCTTCTCTGAATATTTATGTTACAGAGATGTTTGTTTTTTTTTTTTTTTTCCACTTTCTAGAGATTACTAATGCCAAGAACATTGTCTGTTGTGAGAAGGCATATGAGGAGCTTGTCCTACATGTACTGAGAGACTGGGTTAAAAGGCCAGTCCTTTTAAGTCTTGGCTCCTAAAACAGTGAAGTGCATAAGTCAGCTTTTGGTAACATTAAGTTGAATTTTCCCAAACATGGCATTTTAAAGGTGGGTCTAGACTACAGTTGTTTAAGTAAAATATTCATGGGGTACAGAAAAGAAATAGTGGAAGGCTGGACTAGACATAGCAAAACATTAATTACAATGGAGCAAACTGTGTTATGAATTTCTTCATCTTACTGTAAATGTGATGCAATTTACATTTTTGCTATTTTGGTTGATCTCCCATTCACACTGTAGCTTGTAGCATTAAGCCAGTTTCAAAACTTTCATAAATTCTTCCCTTTTTAACATGTTTTCCTGTTCTATTTTGTTTTGGTGAGTTTAAATCTGTCTTTAAAAAAATCATGCAGTCTTATACCTCCACACAAGAGTTTTATTAGATTAGATTGTTTCAAAGCAAAAGGAAGGTTTTTTCATTGGCCTGAACTTTTATCGAGTTCCATTTCATCTCAGATGAACTGGTAGGTTTGTTCATCCAGAGTTTTTCAAATTTTATTTAACAGTCCATTTGGAGTGTGGTAAAACTTCTTGTTATATTACTTTCATTTTATGACTTTTTTTCTCTATAAAGACAGAGGAATGAGATAATAGAAAAACAAAAATTTTGCAATAATGTTTTAATGAAATAAAACTTACAAAGAAAATATATTCAGTAAATCTCGGTGCATGATGGTTCTTTCCCTTTCTCTCTCTCTCTTTTTCTGCTAAGATATTGGTATCAATGCATACTGGGGCATGTCCTGCCGAGAAGGACTCAGGGTTCCTGGTGGAGGAGAGGCTGGACATGACCTGGCAATGTGTGCTCACAGCCCAGAAAGCCAAATGTGTCCTGGGCTTCATCCAAAGCAGCGTGGCTAGCAGGGCGAGGGAGGGGATTCTGCCCCTCTGCTCTGCCCTGGTGAGACCCCACCTGGAGAGCTGCATCCAGCTCTAGGGTCCCAGGCACAGGAAGGACATGGACCTGTTGGAGAAAGTCCAGAGGAGGCCACCAAAGTGATCAGAGGGATGGAGCACCTCTCCTGTGAGGAAAAGCTGAGCAATTTGGGTTTGTTCAGCCTGGAGAAGAGAAGGCTTTGATGTGACCTAATTGCGGCCTTCCAGTACCTGAAGGAACTCCTCAAAAAAGATGGAGTGAGACTTTTTACGAGAGCGTGGAGTGACAGGACAAGGGGGAATGGCTTCAAATTGAAAGGACAGTAAATTTACATTGGATATAAGGAAGGAATTCTTTACTGTGTGGGTGGTGAGGCCCTAGAACAGGCTTCCCAGAGCTGTGAATGCCCCTTTTGTGGAAGTGTTCAAGGCCAGGCTGGATGGGGCTCTGAGCAAACTGGTTGGGTGGAAGGTGTCTCTGCCCACAGCCTGAGGGCTGGAACTAGATGATCTTTAATGTCTCTTCCAACCCAAACCATTCTGTGATTCTATGCTGTGCAATGGATAGGTAGTTGGATGTTCTTATACTGCAGCTCTGGATCTTAGCTTTCCTAAGGAATTTGAATTTTTGGACTCTGCTAGAATTTTTAAAAGCCTTTAATCAGAACTAGGTATTGAGACAGATAGGAAGTCAGAAGAGATTAGTTTAGTTGTTAATCTGCTGAAAAAATGTTTTGTTTTTGAGTTTAAGTTTTTATGTCTGTGTTTAATGGGGTGCTATCATAAAAATTAGGTAGGTGGCTCATCATTCCCAGAGACTTCTAAACTTGTGATATGTTGAAGCTGTAAAGCCTTATACTCATTTGGAGGTTTTCATGGCTACTGTAACTAAACACATTTGCTATAGTATGAACAGCTGCATTAAAAACATTGCTGGAAGCAAGCAGAAAATAATGTTATTTGCTAATGAAGTTACATTGGCATTACTTCTCAGTGGGCATACAGAAACAACGGATTATAACATAGTGGGAAGTAGCTATCATTATAAGAGTTTTTAAAATTCAGATAATTATTTTGGCCTTTTAGAATTACTTAAACATCTGAAACAGGAACTGTGGTCATATATATGCAGATGGATAGATTCTTTTAACCTACCCATCTCTGAAAAGCTTCCATAATTAAATCAAATGCAGTTTTCCTGAAGAAAGAAGGTCAAGAAAGAAGGTATCTTTACAATGCACTGAGCAGGTTTTGTTGGGTTTTATTTTCAGCAAAAAGGGAAATCTTTTGCTTATACACTAGCTTTCAAATACAATGAAAACTCTTTTCTGCCAGACGTGTGTAAGAAAATAATTAGATCACTCACACACTACATTATTTATGATATATAAATTCTCTCTTTGCAGAAATATTTAGCTATTTTGTAGTAGAAGAACAATCAAAGAAATAGTAAATGTTTCAAAATGTATTTCAGGAATTGATGGTATGGGAAAAAATAGCAAAGGATGAGAATTATTGTTTGGTCCCAGAGCAGTATATTAATATAAGCAAAAGAGCAAAAGAAACTAGCACAGTCCTGAGTCTTTCTTAAGGGAGTTTAGGAGCAGAAAGGCACAGAAAGAGAAAGCTGTGGTGAATTAATGTCATAGGTTTTACAGAAGTTCAGAGGAGGGAGGAATGAGTGTGGGGAAGGGAACAGTTGATGAGGACCAACCTCACTTCCATTTTTGTACAAAATTTGAAGAAATTTTTGATTTTTTATGAGAAACAACAATTCAGATAAGAGGGATATTTTGAACAGTATGTGTCATTTAATTGAAATTACCACTTCTGCTTCGTGACAAAAGCAGGCATATGATAATACTGCTATGATGGCATTACTTTGGTGTTTTGTATGGAAATCTTATATGAGATCCTTTCCTTTGACATTTTCTTCACATGTTACAGGCTTCAGTGGGTCTGATAGATATGGTGTGAGTCAACAATAAGATTTGTAGGGGCCTGACTGGGTGAGAGATCTCCAAAATTTCAGTTATAATTTCAGTGTGATATTCTGGAATTTGTTGGTACTGTTCACAAATACTTATTTCTTGGGTAAATGTAACACTTTCAATCAGACTGCACAGACTGCAGGATTTGGCCCTGTTTTTTGAAAGGTTATGCATCTTACTTCCTGTTATACTTCGCTGAAAGTAAATCAGAAAAAAAAATTAAATCCACCTTAACCATTTTAAAACAGATGATCCTTTTCATCTGGAGTAAGTTTATCCTTTAAGGGACCACAAAGTGCAGCCCTTATAGTAATACCTCATTAAAAAACATGTATTGAATGACCACACCTTCAAAAGAAGCATTTCAACTGATTGCAGAAATGCAGCTGTCCTTGCAAAGTCAGCATGCTAGGGTGGATCACGCAGATTAGCACAGACATAACAATGTGAGCCTTTGGGGTCAGTTTGAGGAAATGGCAAGAGTCGGAGTGGCTGGGTGCACACCTATTCAAGGAGACCATATAATCATTTCATCCTGGTGATGTCATTTCATCAGCAAGAGAGTATTTAGGCTGCTGTTTCCTCTACACATTTTACCCATCGAGTTATAGATGAGCTTCCTTCTTTAGATGAGAAAAATGATAATTTTTTTTCTAATAGAAAAGAAACTGGTCCAAGTAGGATACAATTTTCTGTGCAGTAAAGATTAGCTGACGAATTGTTTTTCAATTGAAGAAAAAAAATGTAGGAAATTTTTCTGCCTGGGGACTTCCATGAACTTTCAGGGGAAAAAAAAAATCAGCAAAAAGCCATTCCGTCCCTGCTTTTGAACAGCTGCACTGTGCATCACATGATGTCAAGATTTCTTTGGTGTTCTCCTGAAAATTGCAGATCACCTGGCCATTTGAATTGATCTTCAGAATGTGAGCATAAAGAAAAAAAAAATTATGGTTTCTTGTAGCCACATCTAGTTTGACTGTATCAGAGCCCAAAACACCTCCTGCCATCCACAAATGAGGAAGCCTGGTAGTCTGTCCTGGTGTGATAATGCAATGACATGGAGAGGTGCACTTGGACAACATGTTACCTTAGTTAAACCATAAGGTCCATGCCCATTTGGGAAGTTTCTCCTTTTTAGTTTATTTTGAATCTGATCAGATATCTGATTTGCTGTAGTAAATGCAGTCCAAGGAGCAGAAGGACTTCTAACATCAGGAAAGAAAACTGCTTCAACTAGCACTGCTGCTGAAACCTGTGAACCCACAGTGGCAAAAGCACAATAAATTAATCATAGTGAAGTTCTGTGCTGATTTTATACTCTTTCTGTTGGCACATGAGGTATCTTTTGGACAGACAGTTTGAATGTTGAGATGGGCATCACTGGGTAGTAGCCGAAAAGTCTCAGCCTTACTGATCACTCGCACGTAAGGACAGATAGAGAAATTCCTGTCAGCTTTTTGCATGGATTTGAGTTGTTTTTAGTACTGAGGTTTATGACTTTCTATCCTATCCAGTTCTCCAGCTATGGAGAAGCATGGGGTGAGTATGTATACTCTCTGCAAATTAGCTAAACCCATGTCACAGCATTATAGCCCATGAAAAAAAAAGCTTCTTTTACTGATAACACTTTACACATTTTGTATCGAAAACAGTGGATATAAACAGTTACTGAACTAATTTGTGTGGTGCCATGAAAGATGATAATCAGACCACACAAGATGCTCATAAGGTTCTCTGTACATAGAACCATACATTCCATAACGATGGAATGGATTTTGCCACCATCAGTTTCTGAGTAACACTCCAGAGGCGAACAGTCTCACAGCTGCCATCAAGCAGAATATGACTGATGGGAATCCAGCAAGTTTAGGAACCAAGCCTCTGAATGACTTTAGTAAATTTTATGGTATGTTTATAAAGGTTGTAGTCATGGTGAGACCAAGGAAAGAATTACATATTGCTTGGAAAAAAATAGTAGGAAGTTCTGATTCTTTGCAATCTCTAAAAGCAAGTCTCCACCCTTCTGCTCTGGTTTAAAGTTTGTATAGGAGCAGGACTGAAACTGAGTTATCTTCCCTGCAGAAAAAGATAAGGCTGTAATGAAAGAAAAAATACAGAGATTATTTGCCTAACTAATAAGTAGATATCAAATATTAATTAATATTTTATGCTAAATTATTTCTGTGGTACTCTTACGTTTCTATTTCTAAAAGTTTGACTCCTAAAGTACAATGAAGTAATTCAATTTTTGTCTTCTCATCCAAAATATTCTTTTATCTGCTAACTTTCAATGTTTAAGAAAAAGGCATCCTTTGCTGAAAGTTGAACTTACATGTTATTACTGTATTTGAACCTTTTGAGCTGGTAGAATTGTATGCAAGTGGTTAGAACCTACTTCTAGGAGGTTATAAAAAGTACAGTAATACCCTCATCTAAATAGATTTTTTTTTCAACAAATCCTTTCTTTTGTTAATATTAAAGAAGGAACTGAACATTAGTGACTTACAAATTCTGAAGAATTCAACAAAGTAAAATTAGATAGAATGACAATAATAGAGGAATGAAAGGTATATAGTGAAGTTTTGCATAATGGCATTACTGACATCTCTTTGGATATCCAAATTAGCATTCACAGTGCAGTACTATAAGCACGCATTTATGAAGACACCAAACCCTCAATTTTGGAAAGGAAGTAATTATTTTGAGAATTCTGGCTAATCATTCATTCAAATGGTGTATATTTCAAGAGAAGAATAAGTCTCAACTGTCCCTTACTGAATTGACGTGGACTTGGCATGTCAGCACATGACTCCAGCACAAACCTGCACGTGACTCCAGCACAAAACTTGACTCCTTTATTTCTTTTAACTTCGGTGGATAAACCAAAATAAATTCCATGAAAATATAGTCAGACACAAAATCTAGTCTAATTTTTTCATGAAAGATGAGGGAGCAAAAAGCAGCCACTGATGTACCTGTTGTACTCCTTTGTGGTTATGTACAGAAGCTTGCTGAAACACTACGAGAAATATCCCTATGGGATATTAGAGAAGTCTGCCTCTTAGGCTCAAAGGAGCAATGGTCCCTTATTGGTATTTCCAGGCAGTTTAGGTGCTCTGCAGATTACTTATCTTAGATTTGTGAGAAACAAACAAAAAAAAGTGTTTAAAACCTATGCCTATTGCTTTTACGACCTGGGTTTAGAGGTAGATGAAAGCATGTCCACAGCAGTGTGCTTGGTTATTTAGCACTACTGACCCTGAGCTGGCAAAGTTCTCATTCGCTGCTCTGGAGCTGTAAGAGTTCAGCCAGTAAATTTGCCAGGATCACAGTTTTCCCTTGACAATAAGGAATTTGACAGAGGGGTTCTGCTAAAAGCAGAGAATAGTGAGCGGTCCTGTCACTAGCACTTCTTTTACTGACCGAATTTACTACCGCATGTCTGACGGTAAGTGCCAGGCAGTGTTGTGACCTGCATGAGGAGCTGTGACAGGTCTGTCCACTGACCTTTCTTGCATCTATTTTCAAGACTGCTTTTAAAACTAAATATTTAAGTGGTTTGCTGCTTATCTCACAGATACTGGAACTTTCAAAGACATTGAAAGGGTCTTGTCTTGAGTTTATGACAAGTCTCTAAAGCACCTAGGTAAAGCAGTGTTTAGTGAAACACTGCCTACCCCTTAAGTGGACTGCTTGTTGTAGAAGTTTCAGTCCCTGGTTAGGTGTCCAAGCTTTATAATCATTGTGGCACAGCTAGGCCCCCAAGAAACCGATCTTAGGAAACAAGCAGAGAGTTTCCTATGTCCAGAAGAAGGATAGAGAGGACAGAGGTGAAAATCTTGCTCCAGGGAATTTTTATCCTCTCGTGTAGCTGGACATGCAGAAACATAATTTAACTGTGTGTAAAAACTGAGGAAAACTGTGTATTAGTAGTGTGGAACCAGAACTCAATCCCTCTGCCCAGAAATTTGTTTCTACACATGGAACAAATTTGTCAGGAGACAACAAGAAAGATCTGCTCCTCAGTGGCCATTACCCAAACAGTTAAGTCTCTTAGCTCGACCAGGCATCTTGGGATCGAGTTCATGTTCCACTTGGAGCATGGCAGGGGTTTCAAGCAGCTCACCAGCTGCAGCTCATCTGCACATATACAGACCAGCAGAAATTTAGATCCTCCCTGGATTAAGTGGCAGTTAAGTAGCTGAAGAATATAGAAGCCAAAATGTTAAGTTAAATGTGTAAGTAATAATGCAGACACCCTTGTATCATGGAAGATGTGAACCTAAACACTTAAACTTCCTGAGTATTAAATATCCTCAGCAGAAATGCACTGCAAACTCTACAGCTACACTTGGATAAATTCATAAACTATGAATGTTTGCTATCCTGGCAAAAAAAGCGTGTAACCAAGAACTTGGTGAGAGAAGTGAAATTTGTCTTCTGTTACCTCCAGTACAAACTGGAGGTAATAAAAGACTTGTCTTTTATTACCTCCAGTTTGTACTTCTGTTTTAAAATCCCAGAGAACTACTTGTTTTAAAACTATGCAGGAAGCCAAACTTTTAACCGAATCATAATCTGGAATCTTTGTCACAGTGCACTGTAGATAAGTGGTGTTATTGGAAGGAATAGCACATTGAAGAATTGTTTCCAGATTATTATAGAACTTTCTTGCTCAGTTTTTCCATACAAATGCTGTATCTGTACAGTCACCATCTTCACATCAGGATTTTGAGATTTATAGGAAAAACTCCATGATAAGTGTTGGATAGAGTCCCAGTTATATGAATATGTAATAAAGTTCTATGAAGTCTGATCACAAGATTTTCCCTCAAATTATCTTAGAGGGAGCAGATTTATCTCATTTACTCAAATAGCACTTGCAAGACAAAAAAATGTTGGTATCATCATTTGTCTTGGAGGTTTTTCCTGTTCAAGAAGACAGAAAAAGGAGTAATTTTGACCTGAGGAAAAGCTGGACAAAGTTAGTGCTTTCTTAGAGAACATGGCTAAACCTTTTAAGATTTGTGGAACAGCAAGTCCATATAAAAATTTGATTATATTAGAAACTATTTATACCAAATAAACTTGTGATTTCATCTTCCCCACCCTCCACTTCCTATTAAAAGTTTATTTGTCAGTGCATTAGAGATCTTTTGAAATGTGTTTGTTCTCATTAGCTAGTGAATATGTTTGGTTGTTAAACTCCTGCTGAAGACCCTGCTTCCTACACCCCTTGCTTGTGTATATTGCCAGCAGACACATTTCCTATTCTTCCAGCAACGGATTCACTGTAGGAGCTTCCCAACTGCTTGCTCTAAACTGTCTTTCAGGAAGTACCTGACAGCTTTGATGTTTACTCTTTCAAACTGATACATTTCACACAATAATTTAACTACCTTTGTTTTTGCAAAGTTACCTTTCCTACTGAAACTGGACAAAGCTAAGGTACCAGGAGTTGGATTGCGCTTGGGAGGTACACAAGAGTGTAGTGATGCCATACAAGATGTTTTTTCTCTAATCTTATGTATATCTTGCAAGATCCAGTCCTAGGGAGAGAGAATAGTTTAATCTACCTTTCTGCTCACTGAAGCAGCTTTGCTGATGAAAGGAAAGACAGTATCTTGATAGTCCTGCCTTGTGTTCTATAAGCACCTCTCTAGCTGCAGTGGCAGCGCAGCCGAGGGTTTTAGACAGCATCTGTTCGAACCTTGCTGACACACATCACGAGCAGAAACATGAAACACCTGAAAGTTTGTTCAGTACCAGAAGTACCGAACAGTACATAAAGGGGGCTACAGGAGAGATGGAGAGGGACTTTGTGCAAGGGCATGTAGTGATAGGACAAGGAATAATGGCTTTAAACTGAAAGAGAGTTGGCTTATGTTCGATATTAGGAAGAAATTGTTCACTGTGAGAATGTGAGGTACTGTAACAGGTTGCCCAGAAGCCGGGGATGCCCTGTCTCTGGAAGTGTTCAAGGGCAAGTTGGATGGGGCTTTGAGCAATCTGGTCTAATGAAGGATGTCTCTGCCCATAGCATTGAGGTTGGAACTAGATGATCTTTAAGGTCTCTTCCAACCCAATCCTTTCTATGATTCTATGAAATAAAATTGTGCTTCACTGTCTTCTTCAGGATGTTCGGTTTTGTGGTTTGGGATTTGACAGAGGAAGATCCTGAGGGGAAGAGTAGGGAAAAGTGTTGCCTCTCAGCTTTTTATCAGTTTTTATAGTCTGGTTAAACAAACACAGGCACCTTAGCAGAAGTAAATGCTTCTAAAGCACATTTTACTAGGCAAGCATTCTGCAAACCTGGTCTATACCCAATTACCACAGTACAACATTAGGTGATGTTATGTCGCTTTTAAAACAACTAAAAAATGCTGGTAGAAGTTTTCAAATATCTGTAGACAGCATGTCCCCAGCATTATCTGTGTGCCTCCCTACAAGAAAAGAGTTTGATCCCAAGGAACAAGTAACAACAATTAGTGAGGGAGAAAACTAAGCCAAGAATTTTGAAAGATGTTAAAAAGAAAGGAAGGATGTGGGATTGTGCAGAGTGAGCCAGGACACTGTAACTAACAAGAATAACAGTTTTAAATGTAGCATAGGAAAATTAGGCTGATTTATGGGATTTTTTTGCTAATAATGAAGTCTATTAAGCTGTAGAAAGTTTTCCAAGAAAAGTGGTAGAATACCCATCCTTTGGGATATATAAAAAGAGCCTGAACAAAGCTCTCAAACCATAAAATAAGGAGGACCCTGGCATTGACCTTCAAGATGGAAAAGATGAAGAAATGGCTTTTTCAATAACTAATTTTCACAAGTCTATGAGAACATAAAACTAAACAGTTAAAAAATAAGTGAGGCAGACATTTTGCTGTAAACACAAGAGCTTTATCTGAAAGCACTAATTGATTGACAATTAATCAGTTCCCTGGTGAGAAGAGAAAACTTGAAAAAATATTTCTACACCACAAAATTGTCCCCAACTGAAAACAAACAGAACTTATTTTCAGCAGTGTATTCATCGACTGTTAATTGAGTGCATATTTTTTTCCTTTGCCCAATGAAATGATGCTTTTTCTTTCCTAATGGTAACCAAGGAAAAGGTGATCTCTGAAAATTTAACTTTACTTTATGAGTAGAAAAAGGGACTTTTGGAATACAGATATAAAGCTGTTTGTCTCTCTTCTAACAGAAGTGGAAAGCCCTCATGAAGTACTTAAACTGCTTAAAAGAGAGAGACTGCTTAAAAGTCTAAACACCACTTAACGGTCTAGACATCATACAGGACAGCCACTGTGTGAAAGAATGAGATCAGAGCAAGTCTTAAACTTACCGAAAGCTGCATCTAGTGATAATGATCTCATTTTTTTTCCCACAAGAAAAATTAAAAGAAGGAAAAGCTGGCCTTAGAAAACATCTTCAAAATAAACACATCGTTAGCTCTTTTAGTGTGTGGGGAACTGGTGATAAGGGTGAGATATGAATATTAGGAAAACTATGGTTACTGCAAGTGCTTTGGGAATCTAAAGTCCCTTTAATTATTTTTTTACAATGAGATTAAAGGTATAATAACATTTTATTGATTTGTCATAAAAGGTCTTCAGACACTTGGATTTTAATGTTCTACCACAATTAGATGGTACCACCTTTTGTTCCTTTCCTGGGCTTTCTGTTAAATAGAGTGCAGCCTCGCCAAGGATTTGGCCCTGATCTCCTCTCCAAAAGTCAGAAGACCACCAAGATTTCCCCAAAGCCTCATGAGGTAGTGGTCCCAGCATGCCACTATTCATTAAATATTTTCATTTTTTGCAGTATGTATTGAGATCATTTTGGCCACACTTAATGTATTTCAGTTAAATAAGAAAGTACTCTTGCTGAAGGGTGTGAGCAAATTCTCCCCAAGGCTATAAGCATCTCATTTCCCATGATTTCAAATAAAGAAAAATCAACTAAAATCGTAAGTCAAGAATTAAAAAGAGTCATGCTCTTTGTCACATCAGCCAGCCCGCTATTGAGAAAGACTCCATGAGCTTTCACATCTCCAGCCTAGTGGGGAATAGAATTTTAAAGAATTTGAAACTGTTAGTTTAATAATATTGAAACATTTTAAGACCATTTTTATTATGAGGTAAAGGATATTGACTTTTCTCATGATTTCCAGTTCCAGCATTCTATTATTAATTAAAACATTGTGTGCCACTGGCTTTTCTTTCCTTTTCCACTTCCCTCTGCTCTTTACTTTTCAGCTGGTCATGGGTTTTATATATTTCAGAGCTGAAAAACATAGGGATTTTTTCCTCATTCTTGCCATGACAAGGAACCAGTTCTATTCTAAAGGGAAATACAACTGTTAAAAAATAATTAGACTAGACTAGACTACACTAGAATAGAATAGGCTAGAATAGTTCCAGTTGGAAGAACTGATGAGAGCTATCTTTATGGCTAGGCATTGGCCTGAGCTGGCTACACTGCAGAGCACATCTCTCCAAACTCTCTGTTCTCACTCTATTTCTGAATCACACTCCAAAATAGTCTCTTACTTATGACCACCGTGGGTAGGACCAAAATGATTAAAAAAGAGACCTTAGTTGGATTGATGACAATACAGATAAGGATAGGAAAACTTTTTGACACTAATAACTATGAACTGTTTGGTTGCCTTGGGAGGTTGTGAAGCGCTCACCCTCAATGACGGATTCTGGTGGTACAACTGCATAAGTAATGGCTGATCTTGTTTTAGGATAAGAAACAAGCTAGGTGATCTCTTAAAGCCCTTTCCTATTTTTGAATAAACTTCTAGGCTTAATTTCCTTAGCTGCCTAGAAAGGAGTTGCTGACTGGGTTAGCTGCCCACGGCTGGGTGATGTGAATACTCTCCATGTAGGTCTAGCACTTCAGTAGATTCTGTTACTACACTGTGCCATGAAATTTTAAGGATATCTGCTGAATGCAAAGCTCTCTTCTCATTCATGTCTAGAGGCCCATTCTCACAGACTAGAGCAGCCTTCTATTTCTCCCAGTTAGTCCATTCACTTAATTTACCTCTGTCTGTAGTCCTGTTTCCAGAAGATCACTGACAGTTTAGTACGCTGAGTAGAGCTGCTCTGGAAATTAATCAGACTTGACAGTGATTGCCTAAAAGTCCCAATCTTAGCAGAAGGTGGAAAGGGCTGCCAAAATCACAAGCACATTTACATTATTAAGGTGTTAGCTGCAATAAAGAATTGGATTCTTTCTTTGCATCTCCTACAAAGGGTGGTGAAGGTTTCATTTATCCCCAGTCTTTTACATGTAGTTACTGCACATGCCTGACTCATTTTCTCCATGCCAGACAGAAGAGCATAAGCTCTGATTTGCAGAAAAGTTGAATCCTCATATGCGTCATTGGAATCTCTGATCCCTGTGCTTTCAACATATGAAGACTTATGCAATACTTAATATATTGAAAAAATTGGCCAGGAAAGTCTAATTTTTGACACAAAAAACCTGATGGCTTGTTTTCTTTTACATCTATGACCCAATTGCATGGAAGTAAATTCTCTTCTAGTAATTTAGGGAGCAGATACGAGTGATAAGAACTACAGATAAGCTCATGACACAGAAGCATAACCTTTAAAATTCAACATTACTGAGAGCATAAACGATACGTTTAGTAATAAAAGGTATTTCTTCTTACAAGGAAAGGACTTTTGGCAACTTTGTGCTAATTTTAGTTAGTTTATAGTCCTTACTTCATTCTTATCTGAACTACTATTTATACTGACTAGAAATAGAAGTTCACTTTTTTTTTGTGAAAAGGTATTATTTTAACAAGTTTTTTGGGGGGATATTTCTTGGGTAAAAGACTTTCGCTGTGTCATTTTGTAAACACATCCACACATGCATACATATTTATAAAATCTTGATTTAACTCCCTGTTTTCTTCTGTTACATTTTCTTCTGTAACCATGACAGCACTTGTGTAAGAGATGGTGGTTATCACCAGCAGTGTTGCTATCTTTTAGTCTTCAGAATCAGCCCTTTTTTTTCGCAAATCTTGGCTCCATTAGCACCAAGAAATCTGTATCTTGTCAGATTTTTTGGCTGATGTGCTCCTTACTGTGACCTCTCACTTTGAGATGTGCCAGTGACATTGAGTTCCAGTGCAAAGCGTACTATAAAGTTGTGGGATCACCACAATGTGACACCACAGCGGGGCTCTTTTAAGCTGAGAAGATTTTCTTAACTGATGAGTTAACAAGATGATAGACCAAAAATACCCTGGGACAGATTCAGTTCCATATGCTGGCCTCTCTGTGCCTCAGGAATTCAGTTGTATCTGGCCAAATGAAAATTTCCCAGCAGGAGAGTGTTTAGTAGACATTAGATTGGCATGGTCCTGAGTCTTACCAGTCACAGCCTATAAAATAAGAAAGCCAGAGGTTGGAGGGGATGGGACCTGAGTGCTACTATGCTCCATAAAAATTCCGTCTGACTGCCTTAAGACCGTTGTCATCTTGTGTAAGTTGGACCAGCCTGAGAGTTGCTCTAACACATGCTGTCTCTGTGGCCAGTGCTGGCAGAGAATCAAAGAGTCGTAACCAAATCTTCCTGATTGCTCCCTTTCTCTCCTGCACTGATCAGCTCTAGGCCATAGCAATGATTTGCCTCTGTGTGCTCAAGAGTTGCTTTTCAGACAGTTGAAGCAATGTTCAATATAGTGGGTGCAAATCAAAAGTGGAGCTGGGTAGGAAAAAGGCTTTTTTGTCTTGCAAAAAGTATTTTAATCAAAAGACTTTTTCTACCCCAAGTTAAATCCAGAAATATTTTAAGTGGTTAATGGACAGTAACATAACTGACAGTGTAGACTAGACCTGGACTGAGGACACTAATCTGAGATGTAGAAATTCAAGTTTGCCTGTTTCTGTATAGGAACGTGAAATAGATCTTTGCTTCTCTGAAGTTAGGTGTGTTCCTCTCTTTCTTTTTGTATACTTGGAATAGTGTTCAACAGGTAAGAATCTTTCTTTCACTAAAAAAGAGTTCAAATTATGATGTTTCTGCTGAAGACTTAGATTTAGCTAAAGTAGCGTGTTTCAATGTGTGCAGATAAAAATCGTAAAACAAAAATATCCTGACTTGCTTTAATTTGAAGGTCTGGATTCTTTTCTAAGGTCTAATTTATCCCATGGTCCTTGCCAAGTTGATTTTACTTCAGCTGGACAAGGGAGAGTACAGATGCTGACTTTTCTGTAAGTGAAAAAGGGATGCTACTTATTTTTTATTCTTGTGCACTGAATGCTGAAGGAATAACTAAGAAAGTACACAATCTACTGCTGTTTGCGGCACTGGAAGACTGTGAGGAACACACTTCAGAAGCTTCTACTTGTGGTTTAGATAACTGTGATATATACTGAGAGGAGAGATTGATGATCTAAATTTTTTCCCTTCTTTCACTGATTCCCTCTCTGCAGATGACTCAGTTGCTTCCTGTCTTCCCTGCCACTTCCTAGTGTGTTGATGGAGACGCTTGGGCTTTGTTTCTGCTTCAAAGTGTATTTTGGTCCCTGGTTCTGTGCAACAAGAACTTAGCCAATACTTTTTTGGCTCCTTTAACATCCCATGGCTCTTTTATTACTATGTACAGTTCACATTTTAAAGCAGGCAAAATCCTTAGAAGTGGAGAGAAATAAGCATTTTGCACCCTATTGCTTTTACAGTCTCTCAGCATAGTAAGCATCACAACCTACTTCATAGGACCAGTAAGTTCATCACTGTGTGAACTGAGCTAGAAGGTTGCTGTGTCCAATTACAAAGCAACCAGGCATGTTCTGAAGAAGATCTGTGGTAAGAAGGGACCACTTTTCTTTGCTGTAGTGATCCTGATGCCTTAGGATTTTAGCTTTTATATTTTCATATATTTGTAATCCTGCAATTCTGTAGTGTATAACTCTGAACTCCATCTAGAGTGTTAGCAACTGCTTTTCCCATTTTGGTCAGACACAACAATTCCTCTCTAGGTCTGAGAATCAAGGACACCTCACTGTCTCAGGCCCTGAGAAACGTAAACAAAAGTGAGTTGGGGGGAGCAAACTAAGAGAGTGGGACTCCACTGCCTGAAGCTGTAATTGGACAATTGACCTCTGATATGCAAATAGACAAAACTTATATCTGTCCCAAACACGTGTGACTGTGTCCATCCTGGGTGTAGTCTCTGCGAGAGTCCTGCACTGCCCAAGGTGTACCCTGTGAAGGCCTTTTAATAAATACCTGCCCTTTATCCTTTCACTCTGTCCTGCCTCTGTTCCAGGTCAGCCTCTGCAAGGCATCACTCCAAAGGATTCCCTTTCCTCACATTATGTAGGAGGACTACCTGTGCTGTTCAACCCAAAACTGAAAAATTAATATAACATATTCCTACATCAGCCACTTCTGATTTCATAAACATTCAACACCTAACCTAAGGTTCTGTACTTCTGCATCCTCAGTTGGCATTGCAACAGTAGCTTCAAGTCTTTATCAGAAATCTAGCAAATTTTATTGGGAGACCTTTTCAACCAATCGTGATTCAGGCTCAACTTTACAGTTTCTTTTTCAGACATTTAAAACCTGAACAAGTAGTGAAAGGAATAGTGCAAAGAGCTATAGATTATAATATCACAATTCAACAATATATGGGAAATAGGTACTTTAAACTAGAATTTTGTCCTAAATAGAGCTGTGCAGAAAAATTAATGCAGAGTGAAAAACCAGAACATATTGTTTTCCTGAAGAAAATTTGTATTATGTTCCATGCAGCTGAGAAACATCCGTACAGCTGTTTGTTTCAAGAAGGCGAAACTGGGCTGTTGTATGAAGCAAAGTGAGCCTAGAAGCTTTCATTTGGTCATTCAGAAAATGCTTGCTATATTAGGACTATAAAGTCAGATCAAGATAATACCATATACCTACGTGAAGTCTTAGGTGAAGTCTGAATATCAAAATCCAAATTTCTTTCTTGCAAATTGAAAATTTAATAGACTTTAATTGTCTACATTCCCAAAACTACACCAGTCCTGACAGCCTGCTTATCTCCTAACTCACATCCGTGCCTTTTTGGGGGGAAGAATGAATATTGCAACATCTATGTTAATAAATACTGTGTTGGGAATGTTCCTGGACGTAATAAGTCAGTCATCTAACTGTTAAATTGTTAGAAGTGTTCCCAGTATGGTTTTGACCTGGACCAGCTAGCATTATCCCAAACAATTGCTGAGTACAGTAAGGATTTCCAGAGGCCAAAGGTCATTCAGAGATCACAGGCAATTTGGCTGCTGCTAGCATGTTTTGGAAGATGAGAATTTAGGAATATGGATGCTGCTCCATGCCAGTTGGACTCAGTGACAGAAAACAGTCCCACGCTCATTTTATTTATTAGTATATATGTAGCCAATGTGTTTTCTATCTGTCTCCCAGAGAGGCTTGGTTTAGTAGGTGTTGTTGAGAAAACAAAACACTTCCCAAAGTTGGGATTTTCAGAAAATGAAGTTATTGTTGACACTTTATGCCCATCCACAGTGTTCCATTTTCCCCTCTCCCACTAGATTATCCTGGTGTAATATACTCAGTTGCCTCCTGACTGAGTTCTTCAGGGAATACCGGTCTGCATTCCCAAAATGTTACAACCCAAGAAACCATCAAAACAGCCTTTAGGGGAAGAAATTGAGATGCTGAAGCTGAGGCAGTCATCATCAACTTTTGTTTCTTTAGAGTAGCATCCCAGCACAGAGAATTCGTTCCATCTAAAGAGAACATAAAGGCACGTAGGCAGAAGGCTGACCGTAGCCTAGCAAAGGAAAAAATCAGTGTGTGATGGGAAGACTGATGTTCCAGTCCTTGCTTCCAACATCATCCCTCTGTTTTTGCAGTCATGGGGATGTAAGACAGAAGCACATATCTCATTCCCCTAAAACAAACTTTGACTATGTAGGAGTTTCTCTTACCTCCACTAACTTTGTAGCTCTGCTATGAGTTAGATGTGAAGCTGCATTCATCTTTATTTCACAGAAAGAAAACCTCCACAGAAAAATGTAGTAAGAGGAAAGTGGGATGAAGTTAAGTGTCCAAACCCTCTTAACCATAGTGAGCTCCATGGTGTTTCCAGAGAAGAGCCTTTCAACTTCGTGTTATTTACAATGAGGATACTGACTTTGGTAGATCCAGTGCCACTCCTAAATAGCTTATATCAGCAATATTCTTCTAATAAATACAGCTAGGACTTCAAAACTTGACCCCTGCTTTACCAGCTTTAATCAGTTGCCTTTGTTTTCCTTATTCACGTTGGGCTAAGGTAGACGCTGAGTGTCTATATAAAGTTATAATTAAGGGCTGCTGTTTAATAAAGAAAGCGTGGATGTCACAGACATTTCAAATTTATTTTTTAAAATACTAAAATACATTACTAATTTTCTAGAAGAATACTTTAAAAACAGGTTTTTAATATTTTTAGATTTTAAAGCCAAAATTAAGTCTTCACATGACTTAATTAGGCTGTGTTTTCACATGCAATCAAGAATTTGCTATTTGCATGTGTCTTTATCAAATAAGTTTGTCCTGAGACTGCACGTCCTCTTTTTTTCTTCTTTTGGAGAGATCAAAACCACCCAATATGTCAAAAGTTTAAAGTGTAAATGCCCACAGCAGTTCAACTGCATGGGTTAACACACCCAAACCATTCACCTTGGAATACTTTATGTATACTTTTAATGTTATCTTGTTTAACAGGATGCTGGTTTCTCCCATCCAGCTAAAGCCTGGGGAGAACCCAGCCTGTAGCATGTGTTATTCTTTCCAGTAGACTTTTAGCTCATACAGCTAGACCGCAAACAAAATCCACAACAAAATTTGTACAGAAAAAAACTAAACTAATTAGAAACTGTGTTTCTTTAAATAAAATTTGCTATGCCAGCTGTACATCATGCCATGCTCTTCACAAACATGACAGCCTTATGTGCACTATCCATGTCTTTGTGTTTGACCCAGATGAGGGTGGTTGCTTAGCTGCAGCCTTGGGGCCTCCAGGATGGGCCAAAACAGACAATAAACATGCATCTCTGTCTCCTTGGTCACTTGAATGACTTTGCATCATTGGACCTTTGGTTTGAGAAGGAAAACAAATTCTGAAATGGTATCTCCTGGATTTCTTCACCCAGCTCTGACTCCAAATAGTAATAAATTCATGTATTTACTGTATCATTGAGGCCCACTTTAATAAGTGTTTACTCTGTGTTTCCAAGAAAAAAAGTTGTACAAGTGGTTACTATGACAACCACTGGCTCTGAAAAAGCATTTAGCTTTATAACCTTTTGATTCTCATTTTAATCATCCTCCCAGATTTTGTTCTAATCTTAATTTAACTTTGTGTGTTTTGAGGGCTTCTCTTCTGAAAGAAAAGCTTCAGTTTGAAATGCAGTAGCTTGCACATCTGCTGTCATGGTCATATTGCAGGTGGTGACAGGTGTATTACTATCTTTGGGTACACAGTTTGTGCCTCCTTCTGGTCAGATGGGATGCAGAGGATGTGAAAGTTACTGATATTAAAAAAGAAAAGGAATTGCATGTCTGTAGCAGGCATCTATTGCTTATTTTTTTTTATTCTGGTGGTAGACTGTACAGGTTTTGAAAATCCTCTCTTCAGTAGATTATATTTCTTTTAATCTCAGTTCTGTGCTAACTTCCAATGTTTCACAGATGTGACCTCACAAGCACTTACCTCCTAACCACGAAACAAAAGAAAGACAGAAAACCTGATGGTAGGCTAATATATTGCTGTTTTTAAAGGCATGCAAGGGTTCCAGTATGAAGTTCTTAAGCCAGAACCCATGTTTAGGACTAAGTAGTTTTATTCTTGCAGGTGACCAACGGCTTTCGTCGTGGTGGAGTCCTTACTATGGGTCAACAGTTGGAGTACTGCAGGGTCCCCCTGCGATCTCTTCTCCTCCTGGAGATGCCTTGGGTTTACACCTTCTCATCAGCAGATGATGGGGGCCCCTGTTATTGCTTTCTAGCCCTGTTTTACTGCTGCCTGGGTTCAAGTCACCAGTGACATACTGCTTCTGACTGAGAGGTAGGTTATTCTTCTGAAGGGGTGCACTTCCCTCTACCATTGTACCTATGCTTTCTTGGATGTCTTCACGGTCTTGTCTTGTTTTCATCTGACAGCTAAAGTCTTAGCAATCAGGAAACAAGGAGACAGCATAAGAGTTTGTTCTCTCTTGCTATCTGTGCACTGGGTAACTAAAGGAAACCAAACTCCTGTCCCTCTGAAGCAGTTTCTCTGAAATCACTGGTACTGCCTCAGTGAAGGTCCATAGGGTATGCCTGAGTAAGTTTAAAAAGAAATTACTCTTAACGTCCTTTAGAAGACCTATCAAAAACTTTTCCCAGAGGACTCCCTCTCCAATAAGTGAGCTTCATAGCTCCTAATGAGTGTTCAAGAGCCAACTCCTTTAGCATAAGAAAATCTTCTCTGAAGTCATTGCTGAACAAAGATCTGCAATGAGACATTTATCAAGTGTCCCTCACTGACAGCTTCATGAATCCAGCAGTTATGAACCCAAACCCTTCCACAATAAAGGACTTCCTTAAAGGGGATCCAGGGTGGTAGCAATAATAAACCAAGGTGAGTTTCAGGCAGTCACATATACCTTAAGTAGGTGAGGCCTCTTCTCACTGCTCTAGAGGAACATATCCACATAATGTTTTGTGTGTATATTTACTCAAAAACTTACAACAGCTTCTGCTGAGATTTATTTTCTGCACCAGAAACATACCCACATCATAGCTACTGAAACTAAAATTCTTAGGTAAAAAACAAATGGGATTTTTATCAAGTGACAATATTTTCATAATTGAGCATAATAAACATAAAGAGATACTTTCAACACCATAGCTTTGAGAGGAAAAAATCACATTTATCTCTTCTAATCAGAGAAAGATACGGGTCAATATTTCAATAGAAATTACTTACTGAAGGCTTGCCTGATGCAGATTGATGATTTTCAGATGTCGGGACTATGATGCCCCCAAAAATGAAAGAGTATGAAAGACAAAAGGTATCAAAGAAAAAATTGTCACTGCTTTCAAAAGTATCTCGTCCAAAAATGTGACTAAAATTACAGCATCTTGGGCAAAAATATATTGTGTACCCATATGTGTGTGTATATAATATATATGGTATATATATTATAATTGTAAGCTATGAATAAAATTCTTGGAGCCCAGCACCCTCACCCACACCTGTCTCATGTTTCACTGAGAAGCTGTTCTTCCCACATCCATCGTGGTGTCTGGCTCTGTTCCAAACTGAAGGAGAACGACACTCTGCCATGGCTTCATGAGGAGCTCGGGATCCAACTCTCTCAGCCCCCATGCCTTGGAACCTTTCTTAATGAAGCTGCCCAAGAAGTAACAGCTTGATTTAAAATAAGTGGATAATGAAATTAAAGTCATTGTGGAAGAAAGTGACTGGCTGGATTTATGTGTCAGAAGTGAAATCAGTTATATTCTCAGTTTACAGGGAGAAAGAGGAAAGCAAGAAAGTACATCTCATCACCTTTGGAAATGATTTGCTCTCCTTATCCCTGACAGTGAGACTCTAACTCACTGCCAAGAGCACTTACACTCCAGCTGTGCCCCAAGGAGTCTGCTCAATTCAATTGCACCCCCCACGCCCTTATTTTAAAATGGTCCTCTGCACACACATACATGCAAAATATTGCATGGACTCAGTGTTTTCTCTGGGAAGGGATCTTCTGAGGTGAAGACAATCTAATAGTAATTGGCAGTTGCTTATTAGAGCCTTAGTGACCCAACCTGCCTTCTTGCACAGTGCATTCTGACTTGTGCTTCCTCACTTAAGTTTTGGGGTTTTCTGAGTCATGCAAACAAGTTGCCATTTGCTAGAAAAACACTTTTTATGAGCAGATGTTCGTAATTCTCTCATCACAACCTAATTAAAATCCTTAATTGTATATAAATGAATGGGCTCAATGCCCCAGTCTTCTTTTCCTCTCCCTCAGCTTTTTCCTCACATTAAGTGGGAGATACCACCAGTACCTTAGTAGTGTGTTGGTTCAGGATGTCTTTTTGCAAAAGTTGTTAAAATGACCTACAAGAGCTTGGCTTTCTTTTGCACTGAGACACTTACATTAGTTGCTATAAAGCTGTTTGATCTTCAGGCATTTGCCACTCTTGATTTAGGCCGAATATGCAATTTTATTTATGTTTAAATGTATGCATATAACTTCTAATAAAAAAGGAATACCATATGCCAAGTCTCAAAAATTGTGTAATACTGTTTATTTCATTAATTAGTGAACATTTATCAGCATTTATTGGGGGTTTTTTTTTGATAAATACATTACATTTTAAAGATATAAACCTTCTATTTTAGAACGAAAGAAAAGGAAGATTGTTATGAAAATACCCTTTTAAAATTATGATTCCCAAAGGAAAATGAATTAAGGATCCTGGAAAATGTTTCAGTCCCTTTCTTGTACGATAATCTAATCCTGAAGGACGCTCTTTGATTCCCTTCTATAATACTTTGTTTTTTTCCTTCTTGTTATTTTATTGTACTTATTCCCACAGCCAGCTTCAAATGACCTCAAGAACACAGGGCAGCTAAAAGATTGCTTAAACTTCTTAATACTTTTAATCCTTACTTGTTATAATTTGATTACTGAGACAGATTTTCTCTCTGGGCCTCATATTAAATCACTTTCAAGTTGAAACAAACCAGAAATCCTTTCAACTTAACAGAGCTTGTATTCAATATGAGCTAGTCAGATGTAGCACAGAGACTGTAAGATATTGCATCACATGCTTCCTGGATTTTAATGCAAGGAAAGCAAACTTCGATCAATGTTACATATGATTTTACCTTTGTAGAGTATCTGTTTATCAAGAGCAAACATGAGTAAGTATAGTTTTGGAAGTGCATGTAAATGCATGTGTGTAAATGTGTATGTGATCGTACACAGGCAGATACAGATTTCTGTGCAATATATATATAACTTTGCTGATACTATAATCTCTGGAATTATAAGAACTTACTTATTGTGATAAGAATGAATCCCTAATAAGATTTTCTTTCATGCAACTGATTCCTTTCCTCATCAATTATATAAGAAAAGAAAAAAAAAATTTTTTTTCCAGGGCAGTGGTTTAGTTAAGTTTATAGTGTCATTTAAAAATGATAAAATCCTAATTTTCTCAGTAAAGATATGGTAAAACAAGAGGGATTGAAATTCAACAGTATATAGGAACGGTACTTTAGAACTGTTACTCCTTCACAAAGGAACTTTGATGGGTTTGGCACCAAGTTTCATTCTGAAGCTTTTGTATGAAAATGTTTCTGAGAATGTAAGTTTCCCCTACTCAGCCTCCCTGGTTGATCAGGACAACACGCAAGCACGCTTGGCGTAGCTTTGTGATACCCGGAGGCAATGGGTTCACGAGGTTCAGGTCAAGTGCTGATCTTAATCAAAATTGCATTCTGCTAAGGAAACGCTGAGGAAAAGAGGTATCCAGAAAGGGGAGAATTCAATGAAAACTTAGGGGATTCATTTACTGGAGCAATCCCTGAGGAACAGGAATGTCAGGAGTTGAAACTTACAGCAGTAGCCTGTAGGTAAATTAGTTTTAAGGAGATTAATAAGGTACTCAGTTAACGATCACCTGAAGATAAGCATTAACGGAGTGCTTGGGTCCCTCAGCACAGCCTCCCTTGTCTACCTCTGACCTCATCTGTCACCCCCTCCTTGTGTGTAGGCTCTGGGGGCAGGGGATCACCAGCAGCCTGGCCTCTTGGTGCTGATGACCACAGAGACTCTGATTATTGAAAACCCAGCTTTGTAAAACCCTGAAGCTGTAGCAAGGACCTTGCGTTTCCAGTAGGCAGCCTGGCGGCTGAATACCTGTGTGCCCTGCTGCCGAGGGCGCTGACAGCGGGGCCCGGCGCCGCGGGGCTGTTGGGCAGGGCCGGGCTGCAGCCTCGCTGCCGTGAGCTCTCCCGCTCCTCCCTGAGCCCAGGCTGCAGCTGGCGCGGCTCGCCCCGCCTCTGGAGATGGCTGTGCTGGGGCGCTCCGCTGCAGTGGAGACCTTCCGAGCTCAGCTGCTTCCAGGATTGAGGCCGTGTTTGCTCGTGAAGTCTACAGCTGCGAGAGAAATGCAAAACCCTGCAGCCCTATACTCTCATCTTGGCAGAAGGAAAGCCCTTTCACCTTTAAAATAAATTACAAGAAATGGGCTCAGATTAAATCCCTCGATCCAAACCCGCTGAACTCTCAGAATGATTGAATCCAGACTCAGGCTTTGCTGGTTGGGCCCCTCACTGATATCCGTATATCACTTATAAATACACGCAGGTGCCCTGTGAAAAATGAGGGAAACTGAGGTCTGTTAGCAAATACTCTGATACACCTTTTAAGGGATTGCCATCCACTCACGAGTTACATCAAGGCACCAATAAGAAAAGTCCCTTCTTGAATGCTGTGTGTTTCTTATATGTCTGTAACTTACAGAAGGCCAAGGGGATCCCTTTGAAAATCTGAAGCACAAAAATTGTTTCCAGGCTCAAAAATTCTATGCCAAGTTCCTTCTGTAGTCTAAAATTTGGGAAATAAAAAGAACATTCATGAAAGCAATAACCAGCTACTAAGTTTAATGGTATTGGTAGGTGTTGCCATCATTTACCTATTGGGATTGAATTAGGAACACTTAAAGGAATTAATGACTGCAGACTCTAGGTAATAGACTCAGAAATTTAATTCATGGTTATGGATCAGGTCCTGCAGTTTCCTCATTGGCAAAGCTACAGTGAAGGTCAGTGGATTTTTGCTGGGTTGAAGGCAGTTAACAGAGCTCAATAGTGCATGTTAATAAAAAAAAAAAATCCAGCTTTCTGAATATCTAAACATTACTGAATTTTCTTGGTGTTTGTTTTTATTTTTTTTTTACAAATTGCACTAGCTAACTATTTTGCTCTTAAATATGAATGTACATCTCCTGGTTTTGTGAAGCCAGTGTACTCTCAGATTACTAAATGTTAGCTAGAGACTGTTTTTTGTTCATCTTCTGCACATGCCAAAGAGCATGACAAAAGTTTCCATGCAGGAGCCTTCTTTTGTCCCGTCAGGCCCGCAGCTGGAGTATTGCTGTGTTGTTGGGAAGTACCTGAGTCAGAGCAGGGAAGACTGGGAGCTGTCATCCATAGCAGGATGGCTGTGTTTGTGTGCCTGCTCCAGCTCCTTGGGAATTCCACCTGGGAGCACTGGTCACCCTCTCTGTGCTCCGAGTCATGCCAAACCACGGATGGGCTGCTGGCACCCGCTGCCTTGCCAGTGCCCTGCACCAATCTAAGAACCAGAGTTGCTTTGCTCAGAAGTAGCTTCCACCATACTGGTCTTGTAACTGAATTAGATGCCTAAAGACAGCTGGGATGAAACAAGGCTGAGGACAGTCCATCCTGGCTGCAGCACCTACCGTGGTGCTTAAATTCTGACCATGCCTCCTGGGTCAGGCTTTGTGCAGTGGATGCCCTGTGTCTGGTGTTATCATTTTCTCCACTCTGGTGGCTCAGAATTAGCCCTTACCACATTGCAAACATATGTTTTAGACTTTGAAGGATATTCTGGGCCTGGGATGTCTAAAGCCTTCCTCTTGCAAATTTGTGTGAACGGGCAACCATTTTACATTTGTGCCTTCTTGCAGTCAAGTAATATGAGTGCAACTATACAGGTCATTGGAATCAGTTTTGCATTTGAGGGAGAAGTCTGATCTCCTTCCAATTAATACTTAATTTCATAGATATTAAACAGCAATTTTCTTATGGCTGCAGATTTTTGTCTCTGCTCTCCCAAATGTGTATCTTAAGTGAGCCATAGAGCTGCCTAGTTTCACTTCTTACTCCCTCACCAGCTGTATATGAAAGCATTTTCTCCAGTCTTTGAATTGGATTTGTTTTTCTTCCTCTCCCCTTCCCACTGTTTTGTCATCTTTCTAAAACATGCACCAGAGCATTGTGCATCATTCTAAAATGAATAGGACATGTGCCATATGGGGGATAAATTAATTTCCATAATCCCATGGGTTCCCCTACAGGACATTGGTTCTCTCTTTATACATAGAAGGATTGCATTTGCCCTTTTATTGTAGGCTGTGTATGAGGTTCAGTCTCAGCTCTCCACCTGCTGATTCATCAGTACTTTTTAGGTGCTCGTTTCTGAGATACTCTTTGCCATTTGTGAGTCTGACTTACGGCCGCTGTTTTCAGAAGCTGAAGTTTTCCTGTTATCATAATCAAAATGTACAGCTGCTTTTATTTGTACCTTATTAATTTGTTGACTACCATCTGAACTACTGAGGTTCCTTGGAACCTCACTAAGAATGACATAATGAAATTGTGACACCCTATTGGAAGTCACATTTTGGAATGTTCCAGCTCTCTCATTCTTGACGTATTTCACACATGCTATTGTATTGAGTTTGAGACTCTTTTTCTACAGAAGCAGCTGAGGAGTAAGGATTTTATTAAGTTACTTTTCACAGATCACAGAACATTCTACATTGAAAAGAACCCACAAGGATCCTCAAGTCCAGCCCGTAAGTGAATGGTCCATATGGGGACTGAACTCAACCTTGGTGTTATCAGCACCATGCACTTTAACCAGCTGAGCTAAGTCAGGGTATTGAGAAAATTGGTGAATCCTTTAAGTCAGCATGATCAAATGGTTGGTGGACATATATTCACGTTTTTGTTAAATTATTATTTGTTAGTTCTTAGGTGAATTCCTGGCCATTAAAAGCCAGGACATAAAAATGTCCCAACGGCTTGTTCAATCAAGTCCACTGACTCATTAAGAGCATGTATTAATCTGATACCAAAGACTACTGCCTATAAATAATTTATTGTAGAGAATTGCTTTGGAAACAAATCCATATGGTATACAGAGTAGGACACTGCTGCTAACCTTTGTCCTTTTACATGCTTTGTCATAAGATTATGAGCTTTTAAGGATGTACCAGTGATTCAGATACAACCTTTGCTTTCACTGACTTCTACAAAAAGCTTGTGTCCTAAGTGGACAAAAAGAGAGTTTATGGGCCAGATAAAGTAACAGTTTTATTTCAAGCATGTGTTTTTATTAGACAGGGCTAATAAAGTCTTCAGCGGATTTTGTGTATACTTGTAGAAATCTGTAAATGCCACCCAAAATTATGAATCAGAGGTGATTAGAGTTAATGGGCTACTCCAAGGGAAACTTGAAACTAGAAGGTCTGTTTCCATGTGATTTAAATTATTTTGAAACTTTAGTTTCAGAGAGAGAGGGAGCATGCAAAGGAGAGAGGAAGGCATAGATTTCTGGATGTACTATGGGAATGGAGTATGGGAGAGTGACTGAAGCCAGCAACCTTAGAACAATTTGTGGTATCACCTGTATTAATTCAGAAAAGGCCAGGGAATTATCAAAGAGTTTCCGATTTGCTTACAATTTTTTTTTTTTGTTTGCTCATATATTTCTTCTTTTCCCCACTCCAAAAACCAACCTAGGCCCCTGTTCTGGCACTGCATGCTATGCCAGAATCACTTTCCAGCTTTTAATATGGTTCTGCAGGGGATGAGCAATTCTTTTATTGATTGGGAAATTCGTATGTGACTCACTGGTCTTATGGTTCTGGTGAAAATAAAAAAATCTGGAAATCAAAATTTCACTGAGGGAGAAAAAACATATTTTCTGAGCAGCTACACTCTAAAAGCAAAACACCAGGGAGCCAAAAGATGAAAATATTGCATTAATTGAAACTAAACCAAATATTTACACAAATAAATGCAAACTGATTGTAGCAGGTTATCATGAATTTAAGCTGTCCTAGAATTTCAATATTATCTTCTTAACCAGAAATAAAATGAAGTTATAAAATCAACAGGACAAGTTTTTAAAAACCTGGCATGGAAATCTTTCTAGATATAGTGTGACTGACAGAAAACATACTGAGTTGGAGTTTGCTTTCAACATTTGTGTGGCTGCCAGAGTACTATACTCAGAGATATTTAGGCCAGAAGGGACATTAGATCATCTAGGCTGACCTTCTGTGTATCACAGGCCATTGCATGTTACCTAACTGCTCCTGTATTGAGTCCATCTAATCTGGCTTCAGCTGCCATCACTGGTTCTTGTTAAACCTTTCTTTACTAGCTTACAAAGAAAGTCTTTTAATGATTTTTTAAAAAATTTCTTAGTCCTGATTTTCAAGCTATAGAACTTTTATCATCTATTTTTATATTGTGAAGATTTATTTCCTTATAATGGTCACAAGGTGAATTCATAATGGTGTCAAAACTTCAGTACAAACAGACCAGGACCCTGGGAAAAAAACGATATAAAAGGCCATACTTTGTCAGAGCAAGGATTGATCTAACCCAGCGTGTTGTTTCCAACCGTGGCCTGAAGCAAATGTCCCCAAAAGAGTGAGGGCAATTCAAGCATATTTGCTATTTTTCCTGAATGTTGTCCCAGATTCCTACTCGTTTCAGTCAGGAGATTTCTTGACTCTGCTGGTTTTCTTTTTCCTCTTTGTTCTCAACAGATCTCTCTTCTGAGTCCGATCCCAAGATAACTTTGAACAAGGGGCTCCATAGATCTTCCTCATGCATCAAGACTCTTTCTTTGCTAAATTTGAAGCTGGCTCCTATTAGCTGCACTAGATGATGCTCAGTAGAAGAGATGGAAAAATGCAGATCCTGCTTCAGTCATGAATCTGGTGGACCTTGCCCATAACACCCTTCTATTGACCTCTTTTCCAGGCTGCAGAATCAACTCTGCTCAGCTGTTTTCCCCTCCTAGGAGCCATTCCGTACCTTTGGTCACCTCTGTCACCCGCCTCTGAACCTTTGCCATTTCTATTCTGTGATTTCTGAAACGACAACTGCAGACAGTATTCAAGAAACACAAGTTTATACAGCTGCATAGCTATGTTTGCTCTCTACTCTTTCCCTAATAATTCCTAACTTTCCATTTGCTTTTTTGATTGCTAGGAAGGAGTTGTTTTTATAAAACATAATCCCAGGGTCTTTCTCTTGAGTGGTAACAGTCAGCTCAAAGCCCATTATTTTATACATGAAGTTAAGATTACTTTCCCCATATCACTTTACATATATATCCATGAATTTATTCTGCTGTTTTATTGTTTGCTCAGTCTCACAAGATCCTTCTGCATTATCTCAGCCTGACCATACAAATATTTCCATACATGTTTTACTTCCCACACAGCGTGGAGTCACATTGACACGAAGGGAACAACCCTCCTATGCAAAGGTAAGCACTTTCAGATCTGCACACGTTTGACCAGCTTGAACTATGGCTAGAAAAAACCATCAGTTTCCAAGAAGCTGCCAGCTCACGATGCAGCCTCCAAAAGTAATTTAACCCAACCTGCCAGTGTCAACATAAGCATAGGTAAATTTTTTGTGCCCTGAGGTCTACAGTGCACAGCATGTTTGTACTATATGAAGAAAGACCCAGGCTGCTCACAGTGCTACATGATAGAAGGAAAAGAGACTACGCATATAAATTAAAATAAGTGCAGACTCGATAGAGGAAGAAACTCTCTCCCATGAGGCTGGGGGACAGAGGTTCAGACTATCCAGGGAGTCTGTGCAGCTCCAGTCTGGGGGATTCCAGTCCTGAAGGGGCACAGCCCTGAGCAGCCCTATCTGACCTTGGTGCTGAGCACATCTGACCTCCTGAGCTCCTTTCCAGCTTCAGCTCTCCTGTGACCTTTGGATGGTAAATGCACACCAGTACAGGTTATGGTTAATTGGAAATCTTCTTTTGGAGGTAAAGCTAAATATAAGGGTGTTTTTTGCCTTTTTACTCTTTTTAATAGACAGATATTGAAATAAGTGATTATCAGCCTCTTCCCAAATGGTCTGGAATAAAGGAATCACTGGTTTAGACTTGATTTAGACTCGAAGACTGAAGCAGAGGGCATAGCTTGAGAATAGCACTATGAAATATAAACAAATGCACTTCTTTTTCAAAATTGCTGTGTATCTGGCCCATTTTGATCCCAGGTGGAAAAAGCACTTTGTTCCTCTTGGTACCGGTCTGTATAGAATACCCTATATTTAGCCTAATATTTGGAAAAAGGTAATTTGAAATTAAATCTTAGAATCTTATGGCAGTCCTTTAATTTTCCTTTCTCAAAAGTGGTCAAACTGGATAAAAATATTTACTGGACTTCAAAGTGATATGTGTTTGCTGAAAGGAAAGACAGATATTTTTCTCTCAAATTTAAGAGCATATTTTCTCTGTTGCTAGTGAGACATTATTGTGACCAGAGAAGGGTGTACATGTACACAGATCACATAACAAAACTCACTTTTCACCCCAAATAGCTTTGAAACGAATATCAGATGGAAAATGCAGAGACGGAAAGGCAATCTGTTTGTACAGTGTCTCATTTAGCTGCTTTCTCAGGCTACTTGGGACAGTCATAACCTACTTTACACTGATTAGAAAAGTCTGAATAATTACCTGTGCTAGATACAGCTTTCCTCAGTGCAGACCTTTGTATCTTTCATAAATTCATAGCTTGACTTCAATTATTTCTGTCCCTGGACTCCTCACCCAGGCAGCCCTGGATCTGACGATAGGGGAGAGATGGGAAACGTGGGCATCTTCCAGAACCAGGCAAGGGTGTTCAAACACGAATCCCTGAGTAGAGTGCTTCACAGTCCTTAATGTGAAGATATTACTGAGGTATAAAAGTGTTGCTGAACTGTGGGCAAAAGTTGTCAGGGGCAGTGCCTGCCTTGCCAGCGGTTGGTCAGCCCAACAGTTCGGGTACATTCATGGGAAAGGAGTGAACATAAGGAGTGCTTTGACCATGCTTCCTTAGGCAGTGAAAGATGGTCATAAACAGAGAGAGAAAAGGAGGCTTGTGTGGGACCAGCACCATGTTTCTGTGCCTTGGGGCTTTGTAGTCTCATGGGAAAGGCTTTGAGGCTATCTTCAGTAAACTGTTTTCCTGTGAGGCTGCAGCAGGTGCCTCAGCAGCAGAAGTTCCCTTTACCCAGCACCGACATGTCAGCCAGAAAACCATCAAGCGAAGGTGGGCTGAGCGGGATCTCCCATCCCATCCCACTGGATGTAGATCTGAGCCCCCTACTCACCAACACTGCATCATAGGCTGTGATGGAAATGAGGGGGGAAGAGGGGAGGGGACAGCAGGCACACCTGGGATGAACCCAGCACTCAATCCAGAGACGTGGGGAACAAATCAAAAGACTTCAGTGAAGGTAGTTGTGGTATGGGTGTTTTATTGACTAGCAATATAAGTCCTTGCTCTGCCTTTCCAGCTTGATGCCATGCTCATTTCCACCTCCAGGTTTTGTAGGACATTTTTATATACTGATTCAAAGCTTGCAAATATGGAAGCACTTACTTGCAAATGTGATTCTCAGGCAGGTGACCAATTTCATAGAAATATAGAACTGTTTGGGTTGGAAGTGACATTAAAGATCATGTTTCCAAACTCCCTGCCAGACACAGGGGCACCTTCCACTAGACCAGGTTGCTCAAACCCCCATCCAACCTGGCCTTGAAACACTTCCAGGGATGGACATCTGCAAATTTTGCCCAGATTCCTTTGGGAAGCATACTGATCTTAGGAAGTTAATTATTATTAGTAAGTGAAATATTTAAAAGTTTAAACCTGGCTTCTTTTTTTTTTTTTTTTTCCCTAGCAGGAGGGATACAGCTGTAGGAATAATACTAAATCTATCCATGTCCTAAATACCCACAAAAATATTTGTTGTGGTATGTCCAACCAAAGTTTACTGATGAGATTTTAATTCAGACCCCAGTCTAGGAAGCAGTCTGGCCCCATTTCTAGTTATTTCTTATGCATAAACCTAAGCAGTCTGGTTTCTATTGTATGCTAAAACGTAGCGGTTCATTTTCAATTTGGCTGTATCTTCTCGTCTGCAGAAATATTACATTTTAAATTGTGTAAAGCAGAAATACAAGTCTTTTGGTTCACAAAAAACAAGCCTTAAGAAATATTATTGCAGATTCTGATTGAAAAAAATTAATTATTATGCATTTGAATAGAGGAAAAAAACCCCAACAATTGTCCAGTTTAGTTTTGGGTCATTACTAAATTTTTAAAGAAATTTTGCTTTTGAAGTTGCTTGTTCGAGAAAATTGTCAAGAAAACACATTTTAGGCTGGAGAAACAATAATTATAAGTAAAGTAAATTTTGAATTTGCTTTGTGAACTTTAAACCAGAAAAGTAGTTGCACGTAAGCACTCAGAGAAAAAAAGCATATCATCTGGTAATTTTAACTTTCAGCTTCAATTAAGGTAAAACAGCATGACAAAATCATGCCTTGGAATGATGAATATGTTATGTAAAACAAGAATCTCTTCACCATCATCGGATTATGAATAGAAAAAAAACAGGTCTATCAGATGACAAGTCCAAGGAAATCCAAGCTGCTTGGAAATGAAGTTTGTGTGAAGACGAAAGAATTTGTCCATTTCTCTGTGTCCACAACTGATGTGCACACAGTGTAGTCTAACCAGTCTGGAATACATTTAGCTGGATGTGCACGTGCATCTCTGCAGTGTGCACAGAATGCACGCAGTGCCTCCTGTATCACCTGCAATGCGTGAGCTTGCACAGTGTGCATGCCACATGTAGCTGCAGTTCCATCTGAAATTCTCACCTCTGGGAACCCCAAGAACAGAAGGGAAGAAAGTTTTTACACCAGCGTTTTTCTGTAGTGAGAACATACAAGCAAGGTATTATTTCTTTCTTTAGGGACTGCATTTTGTAGTTAGCACTTCAGTGGAACTTTCTCTCATAACCTGTTGATGCTCACCAAAGCACTTTTTTTTGCAGGTGGACTCACATGAGTCCTTTAGGATTTCATTCCGTGTATCTGAACCAAGTAAGACTCTTACATTAAACTGTTGAGTTATAGAAATCTGCATACCTGTCATCAGTTAATTTTTGCATCGTTTATTCTCCTAATGAGCATGAGATATGCTAAAGCTGCTTTTCAGTTTTTGTTTAGTTTAGCTTGTGCTTCACACAACTGGGAGCACTGTAGCTACTTTTTCTAGTTAAATGTTAATACTGAACAATCAAACATACTTTGCAATAGAGAAACAAATGATTTCCATATGCATACAAAATCCCTAAACAAATCCATCAAATATGTTGTCTCAACTATTTCTCTTCCAGCACTGAGAGAATACTGGCACACAGTTAGTATACAGCATCTGGTTAGCTGAGAATACATCAATATCTCTGAAGTTTAAAAACTTTTTATTTGAAAAGCAAGTCTTTCCCACAAAGTATGAAACCATCCATCTACAACTTTTGACTGTGATACTGATTCCCCAGACTTTTAGTGCACTTGACAGGCATCTTAGGTAGGTTTACATGCAGAAGGTAGCTAAGATATTTCAGAACTAGCAAAAATGGATAGTTTTGTAATTTGTTCTTTGGAAATTATAAGTGCCATATTAAATATTTGTATTTCATGTCATATATGTATAGTTTATGGTCATGGGGCTAGAGAAAATGGCATATTGTTTGCTGAATAGACTATTTTTTATAATTTATAAGTGTTCCCATTCTAGCTCTAAATAGGAGCTCTTGGCATTGCTGAAGCGAATAGTGAAATTCCCATAAGCTTCAGCAGCAGTTGGCCTCTATTTCACCATAGGTATTTAAGACTGGATTCCAAATGGGATCTAGCTTTATGTCCAAAATTCAGATCCTCAAAATCTCTGTTCAGATGCCACTCTAGCCACCTCCATTCCTGTTGTAACGCCCCTCCATCTGTCTGTAAAAGTCTCCAGCTGTTACCTTTGCCTGGAGTTCACTAAACCATTTGGTGACTATTTTAGACCTGCTCCTCAGAAAGATTCACACATAAGAGTTCTCCAAACTTCTTTACCCACACTGCTCAGCCTGGCAGCAACTTCAGGGAAGACCTGACTGGATTGTGGGTGTGAGGGTAAAGGTCCTTTCCTCATCTGCTCCTCCACTTCTCTTTGCTGCATTTCTCTCACTTTCTAGAGATGTTGTAGCTCTTTGGGCCATCTAATCATGTGGAGTCTGACTGATGAGGGGACAGAGAAACAGAGGAAGAGCACATGGAAACATGGTATTGGAAGGACACCTGGCTTCTGGTTGCTCCCTTTGCTCTTCTGCATATATTTTATTCAGGAAGGCTTAACCTAAGACTATGCACACTGTCCTTGGAGCAAGGACAGAACTCTTTTCCTGAGACTCTGATGAGTGCTTGCTAGACTCCAGAACTGCACTAACAGCAGCTCTATTTCTCTTGCCAAATTTTTATTTAATTATTCTCTGTAAAGTGAAGCAGCTTCCTGTCTCTGAATACCCAGAAGCTTGGCAGTTAATAGTTCAGGCGTTTTTGCGGATGAAGTGGGAGTTCAAAGCACCTAATGGATGGAAGAGGAATGAACTTTTGGCTCCCAGCCTAAATGTACCTTTGGTGCTACTGGGAGAAAGTGACTTTCACAATGCTCAGGGGTGCCTGGATCTCCCCCTTGCCCAACAGCAGCACTGCACTGATGCAGGGCCCCAGGGGCTTCTCCCCATCACCCCAGCTCCCTGTCCTGCACGGGGCACCACCTGAGGAATGACAGCTGTGTAGTGAATTAACAGTGGGAAATTATGGAGGAAACATTTTTGTGGAGAAACAGCACTGTGTGCTAGGAGGTGTGGGGCAAAATCCTGCTGGAAGAGATGGTTGGTGTGCTAGCTAATGCTTACCAGACTGTTAATTCTTTTTATTTCTGACCTTGTTGAGATCCCAAGGCACCCAAAAGACAAAGTTTGGAAACTATGCTGTAAGCTGGTACCTTTAAAGAGCAAGCAAACAATGAACCCATGGTCTAATTACACCAGGAATTTTCCAGACTTTTCAGCTGTTATGTAAAACATTTTGCCTCTCTAATAATTATTATAAACGTCTTAACTAGACTGATTTACCCAGGAACAATAAAGTTTAGTCTAAATTTATATGTTATTCAAAGGAAAGCAGCTCAGAGACTTGCTGTTCAAAGGGAAATTTGTAGTGCTGTTGAATACGAAGCTAAAATTAAAAAGAAAGAAAAGAAGTCTGTGTTTTACATTAAACCAAACCTTTTTTGATAAGAATGCTGGCCTGGAGCAATTTAAGCCATGAAAAATGAACTCCCTGAGCACTCCTGTCAGAGTCTAGTGATGGAAGGATCCCTGTAAATTCTTAATCTGCCTTTCTTCGTGGCAGGACAATATAGTTCTATAGAAAGGAAGGTCAAGGAACTGAACCCCCACAGTAGGTATCCAAAAAAGCAATCAAGCTAAACTAGCAGGGAGTGGATTCCAGCTGAACTCTGTAGTGCGGAGCTTTTCTCTTCCACCACAGGTACCTTATAGAAGGGAAGATTCCTGGGACTAGTGGTTTAATTTCTCTGGCTACCATGCTAATCACATACGTCCCATAATTACTGTCTTTCTTTCTTTTCCCCAGACTGTCATTCTTCTGTCTCTCAACTCCATCCAACAGGCAGACAATGTGGACACAAAGGCTGTGCAAGCTGGCGAGGCACCTGATGGAACTCCGAAGCTCCGTGACACACTACCCTGTGCCCCACTCTTTCAAATATTTAATTTGCATTCTTTCCCAGCAATAGCCAAATGCTCAGGGGCTGCTTTCCATTTTCACCTCATTAGATTATATGTCTGAACATAAAAATGACTGAGAGCTGTGAACCAAATCAAGCTCCTGCAATGTGTGCTGCAAACATGCCAATCATAGTGATGACACAAGGCAAGGATTTGGCAAAAGTCATGCATGGCATTAATGTTAATTCTGTATTTGCAGGTTAGACCCATGTCAGCTTTATAGCAAACTCATTATCTTATTTAAGGAACAATGATGGGTTTCCCACAAGGCAGAAAAAATAATCCTATAGCAGGCTGTGAAGGAAAGGGGTCTTTGACCAGAGGAAACAACATAGCACCAGTCAAAGGAAATGGTCGAGGGATGGTGGCTTCCTCCATCCCAGTCAAATGCATGGACCACCTTCCGTGGCAACATAAGACAGAGGAAAAGGATACAAATCAGACTAAACCCTAAAAGCTGGAAAAGCTCTCCAAGAGGCTTTCAGATGGGTTCAGAGTCACTGCCTCATGGCAGCACTTTGCTGACAGGGTAGGGGCCTGCGAGATGTTTGCTATGGCTATGAGTGGGAATGCTGTCCTCGCTCTGCGACCATTCCCAGCTGCCCACCTTCCCAGGCAGTTCACTCTGCATCAGCAGCAAAGGGGCTGAGGGCCCACGGCTGCTTCCACACAGGCCACAGCCTGCAAATGAAGAAAGCAGGGAGGGCTCTGAGTCTGAGAAGAGTCATTCACGTAAGTGTGCAGGGTCTACTTCTAAGCTTAGAGAAATATAATTTGGAGATGGCTTTACATAGTGTGGCGTCCCACATAGGGTCCCCTTGGTGAACACTCCTACAACCTGAGTTTTAAATTGAAGGAGGAAATTGAGAGGCTTTGAAAAAAAGTGTGGGATACCTGTACAGAAATTCCTTTTGCAGTGTACCATCTTTATAAGAAGGTAAAAAAATTAGGAGGTACACACCATTGTATAATCAGGTTACTAAATGTGGCAAAGGGTTTTCACCTTTTTCTTTTCCCCCCTTTTCAATTGTATACTTAGTTTTAATAAAACTTCAAGATCAATTCTTGTGTGACACAATATTTGGAGAAGTGCATCTCATATAATAAAAGAAAATGAGAAAATAAAAACCAAAAAAGCCTGTGATAAGAAGATGTATGTTGTACTTAGTTTCTTGGGAGAAAGGGGGCAGCTTGAAATGTAAGAGAAGGAACATGCTAGGGAGAAACCCACCCTGTGCCTAGCCAGACTTGTGCTCTGGGATTTCATAAGGACTGTAGTTAGAGTGGCAGGAAAGCTTTTCTCTTCATCTTTGAAAAATGAGCCTGCAGCCTTCCTGGGAACCCTGATTAGGCAGCTGATTTGAAACTAATCTGCTGTGTGCGTTAACTGTGAAAATATACCTTCAAGCATTCAGCAGTTTTCTGCCTGGTTTGTGGAAGATGTGGCCCTCAATTTGCACAATTTGGATTGTAATTTTCCTGTAGCTCTAGGATATGTATATTTAAGGGTCTGATAAGAAGCAGCTTCTGTTCGCTGGGGCAGAGAGTTCGTTGCTGGTGGATGTGTGAAAAGATGGGAGGGAGGCAGGGGGGCAGCACGAGGGGATGTTGGGAGGAGAAAGCAGTTCCCAATGGTCCTGTGTCGGATAACGGAAACCTTTGGGTCTAGCGGAGCACTTTATTTAGGAGCTTGACAATGGTTTTATGGTCATAGAATCACAGGCAGCTGTGATCAATGGGAGTTCTTTATGTCCCACATTTCTGCGTCTGAGGCCGCCCCAAGCCCTTACCCACATTCCGAGTGCACTGGAGCTTACCAGTGGTGTCCGGGCTTCATGTCTGTGTGTGAGCTCTGAGCCTGGCACACACACAGCTTCACTCCTTCTTTATGGGTGAGCACAGCTGAAATTTGTGATCCGCAAACCTTTGCATTAGTGAACGAGATGTGCTCAGGTCCTCTTTGCTCCATGATAGATGACAGCTCCATGCAGGAACACTTACCCCTTGGCTCCTTTGAGTGGCAATTGGGACAACACTGAAGTGGCACAAGCTAAGAGCTTGCATAAAGAGAGTGTTGACAGCATAGCTTATAATTATACTTTTAAATTTTTGTTGCTTTCCTACTTTCATATCAGAATTTTCCATGGATATTAGTAAAACTCTCCATAGCTTGCAAGCTTAAAGAGCTTTCTTTTAAGGAAAAGAGCTTGCTCGCTTGGTGAGATTTCTCCAAGCTAAGCTGCATCAGCTCTACTATAAATCTAAATTCTTGCATTTTTCTTTATATTCTTTGGCGAGGACTCACTCGTGTTCCTAGATTCTTAAAGCCAGGTTGAGGGAAAGAGCTGAATACGTAAATGGCTCCTTGGCTGAAAATCTAGGCCAGAAATTTCAAAGCATGCATTGTCAAAATCCTTTAAACTACAAAATCATAAGTCAGCCACTTGCCTATAACAAAACTATCTTCTAGTATTTTACTTTATCATTGAGCACTATCGTCTTTTAAGTGACTACTGAGACTGGCCAGCTTTATTAATGACCTCATAGCTGATAAATTTTGCAGCTAAGTGTCTTACTGCCTGTGAGGTAACGCTGGAGAAGCAGATAAGTGCGTCTGTCTGACTGACTGTAAGAATTGCACTTTTGTGAGCTTCCCTCTTAATTCTTTCCTTTAAGGAACACTATAGGCCAGTTTGTTTTTTTTTTTATCTGCACTGTTAACTACAGTTCTCCTGGGCATGTTATAAACAGAATGTATAATATACTTAGTGTTCTGGTTGAACTGTAGATGGGCTCTGTTATAAATGTAAGAAGGCACTCAGCAAGTTTTAAACAAGAGGAGGAAATGCTGCTAAAAGGAATGAGCAGGCTTGCAAACTGTGACATAAAAGTCATCAGACTAAGTAAACACAGTAATAAAAGTACAAAGAGGTGGCTAGACCTATGTCAGCAGAGGAAACTGGGGACCTCTGGAAGTGTTTCTGTGAAAACTATCTCCAAAAGAGGTCTTTCCAAGCAGTAAGATTATGGATGAGGGAGTTGTTGGATTGTGAGCCAAGTTTTTTATTATTCTGAAAGAGAAAATGCAAAGGTTTGGGGACAGAGAGTGTGGGGGAAATGGGTCTTCCAGCAATGAAGCCTGAAAAACATATCCACTACTTCATGTAGGATGCACAGTAACAGAGAGGGCCAAACAGCAGCAGGCTGACTGTCTGTCCATTCATACACTACCTGTTTCTGAATGGCATCAAAAATTTCACAGGAAAAGTGGATAAAATGCCGTAGCAGGTGGTCCAGAGTAACTCATTTGGAGAGAAAGTCTCTCCCTAACCAATAATGTTTGACTTATGTGCTATATGGTATCTTTTGTTTTGTAAATGTTTTCTGTGGAAACTCTTGGCCCATTTTAAATATCTCATCTGGTTTTAATTCCTAGGAAAACTCTGAACTGAGTTGAAACTTATGGCGGTACTTGCCTTTATTGGTGCTAAATATTTTGCCTGATAATTTTGTTGGCTATCCTTCTTTCTTTTTTTTTTTTTCAAGTGAATGAGTAGTAGGAATATAGTTGGCCACAGCTCTATTAATAAAATCAAATTCAAGTAGAGAATGTGTTTTTGCTGGAATGAAAATTGCTTAATAAAACTGTCAGATTCACTATAATTTTGTTACAAAAGAAAACTGGAAAAAATTGTTCCAGAAACACAAAAAGTCCCATCTTGCATTTCATTTTGAAATCTTATTTCATTTCAACATTATTTGATTTTGTATTATGTTTTTAGAGTCTCAGATTAAATATTCTGATACTCCTGGATCAAGTTGTATTTTCAGAATGCTCATTTATGAATAACTTGGAAATTTTCAGTTCTTACTGTGATTTAGAACAGCAGCTTTGTAATACAAAACAGGGCATCCAAAAATGGAGATCTTACCCTCAGCTACAGCTTTGCTACAAATCACAGAATCACAGAGTGGTTTGAGTTAGAGACCTTCTCCTTAGAGATCATCTACTTCCAAACCCCCTGCTCTGGGCAGGGACACCATCCACAATACCAGATTGCTCAAAGCCCCATCCAACCTGGTCTTGAAAAATTCCAGGGTCAGAGCACCCACAGCTTCTCTGCGCAGCATGTTCCTGCACCTCACCATCCTTAGAAGGGGTTTATCTTAAGAATTTCATCCTAATAACTAATATAATACCTAATCTAAACATACCCTGTTCCAGTTTAAAGCCATTCCCCCTTGTCTTCTCACTCCACCCCTTTGTAAAATGTCCATCTCCAGCTCTCTTGCAGACCCCCTTTAGGTACTGGAAGGGCACAAGGAAGTGAGTCTGAAGCCTTCTCTTCTCCAGGCTGAATGAGTCCAGGTCTCTCAGCCTGTCTTCACAGGAGAAGTGCTCCAGCCCTCTGATGATATTTATGGCTTTCCTCTGGACCCTCTCCAACACATCAATATCCTTCCAGTGCTGGGATCCCAGAGCTGGATGCAGCACTCCAGGTGGAGTCTCACCAGAGCGTAGCTATAGAAGCTGTTCTTGTTGCCCTTGATGTCTCTGGCCAGATGTAACACTATCACAGCTTTCGCTTTCCTGAACTGTGTCAGCAGCCAGATCCCTAGATGCTCAGACAAATTCTCTGTGTTCCTGCCAGGCTACCTGTCCTTGCCTCCACTCCCTGTAATATGCGCCACTCGTTGTTTCCTCTCTGTCTTTGCTTTCAGTCTTAATTTTTTCACTGTGTCATTGAAATGGAATTATCCTGTGTGCTTAATAATAATTAACACCCATCTCTGGACTTCTGTTTTCACTCTATTATTCTGCATAAATTGTCCAGAACCAAGCAAAGTTATTCCAGACATTAATGACATATAAGGTTATTCACATCTTCATAACTTTGTCATAATTTTTATATTTTCTTTCTTAAATTTGATTATATAAGATGACTTGAGCTTATAGATCTTCATTAAATAAGCTGTATCACATGTACACACATGTACACAGAGAGAAGCTGAGATATTTTTCTTGGATGCTTATTCATGGACACCTTATTTTTGATCTTCTTTGGATGCTACGTGACATTTATCACCTCTGACTTTTATATACCTTTTGTTGCCAAGGTGGGAAAATTTTGTAAGTGTCACTCCTGGCTATATATTGTGTTTCTCCTCAAAAGAATGGGGTGAACATTTATGCTGGAGTTCCCACTTAACAATCGTCCATGCTCACAGTATTATCTCACGGTTTACATTTAGTATTTCTAACTTGTTTTTTGAGATTTCTGTCAATGCTCCTTGTTTTTCATCATCATGGTTTACTGAATAGTGCTTACAGACCGTGTTATCCCTCTTAGGGTACTGAGGAGGATGCTTCCAAACTCCTCCCACCTCTGGAAATAGATACTCATTGCACTTTATCTAACCTAGATCTAGACAGCAGAAAAATGAATTGCACAGTACAGCTATGTGCACTTAATGAGGAAGCTGACAAAATACAGGTCTTGGTTGTGAAATGCCTCCTTAAAAAGAAGTTATTTATAGTCCATCTGAGTGCCTATCTCCATGGTCACCTGTCTCATGTTGACACTACATCCCATCCAGCAGAGACGATGTGTCTGTTATTCAGCATTGGTTCCAGTATGTGGCTTGGGAGTTTAGGCATCTTGCTGGCTGCATTTCCCAGATGGACACAGAACCATCTGCGGAAATTGGTGTCTGAGTTCTTGAGTGGGGTATGAGGCCCTCTCCCCTGCCCTCCTCTTTAAAATCATTAGGACCTACTTTTTGTTTTGTGTTGACATGCCACCAATACAGGTCAGAATTTTGGCTGGAGAAAGTGACTGAGTTGTCCCAACATTGCTCTCACAAGAGCCAGATATACAGAACACTCAAATGCTATGGAAAACTCCATCTGAAGTTAGTCTCTGGCTCAGGGAGAGCAAAATTACTGTTAGGTGACTGTCCGAATAACAAGGCTTTATTTAGTATGGGATGGTCATGAATGTTCTTCAGTCTCCTGGGAAACTCCACTAAGTGCACAGTCTCTAAAGCTAACATAGTCCTACAGGAGATTTCATGTAAGGTGGATCAAGATTTTAAAAATCCTTGACAGTGTTACAGAGGTATTTCAGACTTCCATCAATTACTTGCTTGCACATTAGTTACTTACTCACCCCGCTGCTTACACACGCGGCATTCCACACCTCTGCACCAGACTGAGTAGCTTCAGCTTCTTGTTTAACTCCTTTGCTGTGCTCGGCAAAGAAATAGAATAAATAAAGTGAATCATTCACTTTTGCAGCGTGTGGGAGTTAAATATCATGTTATAAACAAGTCTTGGGACTCCAAGCCCTCAAGCCTGATCTCATTCTCTCCCTAATATATAGACGTGACAGGGCTACTGATGTGCTCCGGCCACTCTATAGCCTGCCAGTGAAAAATGCTTTATGCCTCCCAGCACTCCTGTCTGCTTTAATTAGTTCATAATCTCATTGGAAGGAAGTAGCAGCACCAGCTGCAATGGGGTTTCTAGTCTGTAGCTAAGGCTCAGTGAAACACTAATGGAACCAGCAGTAATTTTCAGAGAAGAAAGCCAGCAAGCCTCCCGGTCCCTTTCGTTTAAAAATTTTCAAAGTCAATGGTGACACTAGCAGTGAAGGATCAGAACCCTGCTTTCCTATAGGGTTTCCTCTGTGCAGTGTTTGTACTCCACAGGAGCAGAGCAGCCACAGGGAGAAAAAGGTGGGCATACCTGGATAGATACAGAATCTGCATTCTTCTTCCAGTCTTGCTGGACCGGGCTAGTTTTATTCTGGGAGCTGCAGAGTAGCTTTGCTTGATAATTTGAGATTGGTGGTGTACTAGTGTGTGAGTGCGTGTCCTTTGCGGGCAGCGTTTGTTGCACATACGGTCTGGAGACTGCAAAACTGCAGCAAGGAACGCGCTGAGCCTCAACTAGTAAGTGCTATCTGGCAGCACAATACAAATTGTATAGACAAGGAGAGGCCCAAACCCAGACCTTTATGAGGAAGGCAGGAGAGAGATCTAAAATGCTGTTGTTTTTTGTTTTCTGTTTCTTTCAAAAGTGAATCTGTGCCACAGTAAACATGGCTAACAGCTCTGCCTGCTAGTTCAGAGTGCTGGCTAAGGGAGCTCACATCTGCCTGCAATAGACTGTGTAGACATATCCTACGTGGCTTCTGTACTGGAGCTGGCTCCTCTCCCCCCAGCTCCGAATACAGGCAGAATTCACGTGTGTCCTTTTACACCCGCACCTACAAGCATACCCAGACTGAGGGGATGTAAGCTTTATGGGAATTATCCTTTTCCTGAGGTGTGAAAAATCTTTTTAGGTCCTGCAACCATATGAATTCAGCATAATAGGTTGTAATTGGGCATGTCCTGGCTTGTTTGCACTCTTAATACAACACAGCCTTCATAATTTGACACAGATATAACCCATTCTGTCACAATGGTAGTTTGCCAAGATTTATTCTTTTAACAAGGAACACAGATTCTTTTAATGTCTGAAAGCTAATGAGGAAGGCTTTTCCAAGTGCAATGTTATTACACAGAAATGCCTCTCCATTTCTTTTCTTTTCTTTTCTTTTCTTTTCTTTTCTTTTCTTTTCTTTTCTTTTCTTTTCTTTTCTTTTCTTTTCTTTTCTTTTCTTTTCTTTTCTTTTTTTTTCTTTTCTTTTTTTTTCTTTTCTTTTCTTTTCTTTTCTTTTCTTTTCTTTTCTTTTCTTTTCTTTTCTTTTCTTTTCTTTTCTTTTCTTTTCTTTTCTTTTCTTTTCTTTTCTTTTCTTTTCTTTTCTTTTCTTTTCTTTTCTTTTCTTTTCTTTTCTTTTCTTTTCTTTTCTTTTCTTTTCTTTTCTTTTCTTTTCTTTTCTTTTNTCTCCTCTCCTCTCCTCTCCTCTCCTCTCCTCTCCTCTCCTCTCCTCTCCTCTCCTCTTTCCTTTTTTCTTTTCAGACATTGCAGCTACTGCAGAAGGATGTGGGGACAAAATTGCTCCCACCCCCCACCCTTGATGTAAGCAATAAAGTAGCTCGCTTCCTGAACTTTCTGTGAACTTTCTGACAAATAAATGAAGCCATATTTGATAGGAACTCATAAACGCTTCTTATATTGCTATTTGGAAAAGCTGGTAAATCAGTGTACAAAGGAGACCTCAATGATTTCCCAGTTTATGCTTCCAAAAATAATCTTTCATCCAATATTTCAGAAATTGGACTTTATAGTGTGGAATAGTGCCCTTTATTGGAAACAAAGGTCTGTGACCTTTGTTACTGTGCATCAGGTAAGGACAGAGAGACATCTGGATTATGGACCTATTTTCTTCCTTTAGACTCCTTAGTGTCTTTACAATGTTGTTAAGTGTTTCCGCACCGTTTGAAAGTCCTCCCCAAATTTCTGCCATTTTTTCTCAGAAATTCATTCCCATCTTTATCTGCCTGCCATTGCTCTTGCTCTTTTAGGCTTGCAATGTCTTGATTCTCGTTTCGTTCCAAACACCACGGGTCTGACAATCACCTTCTCTTAAGCTCCTGCCATTCAAAACAGCCTTCTTATATCTCTGCTTCACTGTTTCACCACTTATTCCAAACCTCAACTGAAAGCATAGTTTCTTTCTTTGGCTGTATTAATATCAACTCAGACATTGACCTATAATTCAGTGCTTTAATATCTTCACCATATAGCCCTACTCATCGTAAACCACCATCTTGTAACCTGCGCGAAGAAGATTCTTTTGTGTAACTGAAATGCCATTTGGACACATTGAATTTAGTTGATTTTTTTCCATAGGAATTTTTTTTAAAATACACAATTTATACATTTGTTAGATGTTGTTCTAAGTTGGGATAAAAACTGGCAAGCTCTGGGCTCTTAGGTATGCTCAATAGCCTTTTTCGGGAGGAGAGAAGGAGGTTATCTGGCTCCTTGCTTTTTGCTCTGTCAGCAAGTCTGAAGATTTCAGAAAAAGCTGTACCATATCCTACACAGGAGAAAAGACAACAGTATTTCTGGAGGTGACAGAAGATTTTGTTTTGGTTAATGAAAAGCATGGCCTTCTGGTGCCACAGTGAAATTATCCAGCTATAGTATATGCATATGGTAGGATGAGGAATGATATGATACTCAACATGTGTCTAGACTTGTTCCCTTAACGTCTTAACACTAAATGCTATTGTAAAAAACCTCCTTGTTCAGGAATCATGCATGTATTTTATTTAAATATGGGTGGCTGATTTATAAAAAAAAGTTAAGTCAAGAAACAGAAAATACTGTGCAAAGCAGTGGAAACTCATTCAGAGTATGAATTTCTGAAGGTTGTGTACAATGATAATGATAATCTCCTTAGACAAAGAACAACTCATCAACATCAGCTTCCTATTTTGGCATCAGGAAAAAGAACTTTTGTAATTAGAAATAGATTTTGATTGTGAAGTCCAGTTTCAAAAAATAATTTGGGCACCTGGGAACCTAAATTAGACTGGGAATTGATAGTGTTTCTTGGAAGTGTGTGTACCTTCCAAATTTCTGTGCCATTGTTATTAGAATGAAGCTAAGTTCCAACAGAAATAGTTGGGAAACTTCAATGATTTAATTGATGCATCTAAAGATATTCCAGAGTCGTCTAACTAAAAAATGCCAGAAAAACACTCGAAGACGAAATGAACTTGCTATGAATGCTGGAAATTTCACAGCCCTGCATTCATTGCTTTGCAACAGCAACAAAACTGCAGCATTTTTGCAGCAGACTCTTAGGACTAAAAAGTCATTTTAGAAAGAAAGGAACATGTGTGATGGAATGACAGACAAAAACTTCTGTGCAAGGAATATCACTCCTGATGAATCCAAAGTGGTGAACAAACTTTAGAGGTGAGCTTTGAGGAAAATAAGGCATCTGATCTGTATCTATATCTTTTAGAAGATCTTTCCTACTGACTTTATTGATAGGGTTCTTTGCAAAGCTGATATTCAGCCTTATCACACTGTCATTTTCTCCTGTGGTTTGGAGCAGGTCCAGATGACACCCTGGTGTGACCGTCTCAGAGTGAGTCTATACCTAGTGTCTCAGCATGTGAAGAGAAGCATGTCCATAGTCAGTCATTTGCGCTGAGACAGCATGCATTGTTAATAGCATGAACCAGAAAAAAAAAGACTTCTGTAAAAAATAAAGATATTGCAATTTTTCTTGGGAATTATTCAGATATTGGCATTTTTGATCAGTGAATGTACTTTCATTGTCATTTTCAACCTCTGTTGATATGGTTATTTAAAGATTTCTTTGGAGGGTGATTCAAACACAAATTGGCAGCTCATGTCAAATACCCTTGGGGCTGCTGAAGCCCACGAACAGAGCAGATCTGGCTTTGGGCATCATCCCAGTTGGAGGAGTCTTGTCATGATGCCGAGGGTCTCACAGTGGCACACGTGATGTGGTCCCGGGCTGGGCGAGGCCACAAAGCCCTTCAGTGAGGTGGACTGGAGGGGTCTCCCAGCTCAGCACCCTCTTCCTGCTGTGCTCATAAGCCTTGCCAATCTGGGCAGAGCAGACAAATGACCCCACCCCCTTGATGCCATCTCTGCATCCTCAGACTAAACGTCCACATTTAGGGCTAGAAGAACGTAGCTTTGGGGACTTGACCTCAGCGCAGGTTACCACACAATGTTTTGCAGGTCGGCAGTGCAGACATCTGTGCTAGGTTTCAGAGGTGATGCCCCGGAGCACCATGTCCATCAGACCAACACTGGGTGCCTGTTCTGTGCCACTTGGTTGGTCATGTCCCAAGGCCAACGTTCATAATCTCTTGAAGAAAGAAAAAATCTCCCACCAACCCCTTCCCGCCTGAGTTATGTGTGAGATAAAAATACTGCTATTACAAGGTGAGGTGGGACCCCTTTTCTTGTCTCTGCAGTGCAGGGGATAGCTCTGCACGGGTACGAATCAGGTTTCAAGTCTTTGCTACCACAGTCTGGAGGGAGGTTCACATGGAGGTTTTCTTCAGATTCAGTGTCATGTGGTGGGTGCCTGTGTGTGGCGGGGGTCTGTTCCAGGGCTAGTGAGTATGCTATCCATCCTGACAGAACCCGAACAAAAGCTCGGATTTTTTCATCGAATGTTTTCCAAAGTAAATGATCTGCAGGCATTTACTCAGAATATCATTAACATAGAAAGGGAAGCTGGATTTATTGTGTCCAAATGTTACATTAGTGTTTACAGGAATTCTGATCTTTAAATTTCTTGCTAAACATAATCTACTTTTTGTATGTTGTAGTAACCCCGTCTGGGATATTAAATCATAACAGAAGACTGTAAAATCTAAAATTTCTTTTTTCAAGTCATTAGATGCATTTATAGATTTAGAATATCCTGAATAATCCATTTTCTTCTACAATATACAAAAATCAAAAGCCTTAGAATTTAACTGGAAACACAGAGCTAAACAGTGTTTTGTTTATGGCCTGCTTTTTATTAACCTCATTGCTTTTCATTATAGGGTAATGCTGGGGAAATTATGAATTTTGTTGACATTGTTATTTATTATGTACTTTCCAAATAAATCTTTACATTTTATTACTAATGGGGGGAAAAAAATGAGCCAGATTTGACTCATGTAGCTTGATTAGTGTCATCAGATTTACGTCAAGGTTGGGCTGGGTTGCGTCTCTCCTTGCTGAGGAGAAAACTGAAAACTTTTGGCACTTAATTAGGAGAAACACACAAACATTTAAATGCTGCTCTTAAGTACAATTGGGAAATGAGTACAGAGTTCAGGCCGTGTGCTGGGCAGAAATGGACTCCGGAAAGCTTCTTCTGACTGAGAGAGTTTTGCAAGATCCCTCAGCCACATACCTAGACAGCTGGGAGTGCTTCCTGACACCCACCCAGGGACACTACTGAAATATGGGCGTGGTATGCATTCTTTTCATCCTGATGCCTTTCATACCCTGGTTTCCAAAGGAAGACAAGGCAGAAACATGAGCCAGAAATAGGGTCTGGACTAGTTCACAGTCATGGCGGTCTGGGAAAGGGTGGGAAGAGCTGAGAAGGGCACTGACGCACAGTGTGGGCTTGGCCTGTTGCACTCTGTCATGTAAAATCTTACATAATCCACTGAGAATTAGTAGTGAATTCTGACCACAAGGCTAAAAAAGGTGGTAGGTCCAGAAATTCACCTTTATGGGAGCTGGAAACCTATACCTACTTTCCAGTCTGAATTTCTTAATGGCTCTCTAATACCTCTTTGTTCTTATGCCAGATCATTGTCTTTAAGCTTAAAAAGCTCTTTCCCTTTTCTGGTGTTTATCCTCCAGCTGTATTTACAAAGAGTGACTGTATCCCTTCTCAGACTTGGATCTACTTGGCTAAATAAGCCACTGTCTTTTAATTTCCTCTTGTAAAATAAACTCTCTGTTACTTGGATCATCCCAGCAGCCATTTCTGCACCTGTTCTGGTACGAGTTCCCTTTCTGTCAACGTGGGTGACCCAAACGGCCAACAATACTTGAGATTTTGCGCAGGCCTTGTATTGGTGGCTTTCATATTCCTAGGAACACCTTGCTGGATTTGTTCTGATCACTCTATCTTTCCAGAAGTTCATCCTGTCGTGGATGCCACAGGCATCCTCGTGGCTCACTGGTAAATGCAGTTTTCTCACTGCTGACGAAGTAGCTGAAGAGTTTGAGTCAAGATGACAGTAGCCCTCAAGCTTTAAACTCCAGTTACATGATCCCAACTTTCAAAGAAGTACAGCTAAATGCCCAGTTGCATAGCATGAAACAAAGCAGTGAAAGAGCAGAGGTCTTGTGTATGACAGCAAAACCTCTTCCACTGTGTCCTGTTAGATCTGGCAGCATTTACATTTAGCTTTTTTCTCTAATCATGGTGTTAGACAAAACCTGAGATGATGGTATTAATTAAGCAATAAAGTAATGCCAAATCTGTGTGGGATGTAGGTAGTTTTAAAAGGATTAAGCGCTTTGTAAATAAAGTACATCTGGAAAGCAAAGCTTCTGGTACCCTGGCAAACTCCCTCCCACCCAGTGAATTCCTTCTTGGCTGTGCTTGCCTGCTTCAACCAGGCTTGCCTCCCATCACTTTGGGCTTTTTCATCACTATAATCCAAATTTCAAGGACACCTGTCTCATGCAGTTTCTCAGCACATTTAATATTTTTTAGGGTTTATTTTCTGAAGTTTTCTCTGTGTGCATGTGTGTGCGTGTGTGTGTTTAAACAGAGGACGTTTCAGGTCAGCCAGTGGGTTCCTTAACTATTTCAATCTGTGTCTCAGTGGTAATATTGCTCATATAAAACTGTTTGTTATTGCTGAAAATTTCAATATATTTCATGTGATGATGGATTTAAAAGCAAAATATTGATATTCAGCTAAACAAAACATGATCAATATTTTCTCAAGGTGTTACAGCTGTTATAAAGCTGACTCACAAATATCTACAGTATAAACAAATGTGGAATGCTTTTTTTTTTTAAATTTACAGGTCCTTTTGGACTTGTACCTTCTTTATAATCTGTTTAAAATCCAAATTCATGCTTAGTACCATGTGTACCATAGAAGAATCTTTGTTGGAATTTACTTCCCATCCAGTATCACAACACATTTGTTACACAACACAGAAAAAATGTTTAATACTTCATTTTCCCTTCACTGTGGCCTCATGCTTTCTTTGCTTATTATTCCCCTCCCAGAATGTAACTCAATGTACCAAATGTTGGAAAAGTAGTTGCTGCTTGATGAAGAAAGGCAGGATAAATGAAATCTCCAATATTCAGTCAATTATAAATATGTTAAACTATTTGTATTTAGAAAGGAGTCTTCATATCTGCCATTATGGCAATGACCTGGGAAGGAGGGAAGGGGTGAGCATGTGTGTTTGTGTGTGTATATGTATTTGTCTCTATATACAAGTATATATATGTAGTTGGAATGGAAGACCCTGCCATTTGCCTGCTGGCTTCTTATTTAGCCATGGTTGTCACAGACACGATGAAGTTTCTGCAGACAAAAAAATTCAGGTCTTATTACCAACAGTAATAATACTTGCTGGTTTTAAAAACTCCTAAAAATCTGGTCTGGAAAGAGCAAAAATAAATAAAAGGTCATATAATAGGGGTGCTAGCTGCCCATGCCAGGAGGAAATTGCTTGGCAAAGAATATCTGAAATCCTTTAAAAGTTATTCTGTGTACCACTTTCAGAGAGATGCTGGCCTGACTTCCAGCTGACTAATGGCAGCTCCATGGAGAGTAACATCAGTGCCCATTCCTTAGTTATTACCAATAATATATCACTCGAAGAATAAACAGAAAGATAAATGACAGGACAGATGTCTAATGAGGCAGAGGTTAAGGAGTGTTAAACTGTGCTGGACACCATCCGACATGCCGGTGTTAAATTATGCTGGATGCCCCGAGCTCCCTCCCCATAAAAGGTCAATGCTCTGGGTATGTTCCTGGATGATTTATGAAATCAAAGAATGACCCACATGCCTATCTCTCTGGGAGGTGAGCAGCTTGCAACATTGTCAATCGCAGCCCCATAATAAACCAAATTTAAACATCACTCAAATCAATCCATCTTTGTCACTTGCTCCATTGCAAGCCCTCCTCTGCCTTGTTCTCACCAGCCAGCCATGACATGACATGGCATATCGTTCTTCATATACGTCCCTGTAGCTATTTTAGAAGCTTGCAGTGCTCCCTGCTAAGGTTAGAAACCCCCTGAAAATGGCTGTTTCTTTTGGACCAGGTCAGACTAGCTCAGGCTCTCTGCTGTTTCCATGTTAGGTGTATGACTAGATGGCATTTTCCTGTCCTCAGAATCATTTGTCCTGTATTTATAGATTAGGCACAAATACAGTATTTATAAAGAAAATATTTTAATTTCAGATTCACTATTTAACTACATCAGCATAAGTTAGCTTTATCCTTCATGCCTGAAGAGTTAGATTCACTATACCTAAAATCTTTCTGAAGGATATCATACACTGTGCCCCCACAGAAATCCATGGCCCACGGTGCCATTAGGTATTTGCTAGTTGTAGCTGATGTGAGTAGATGTGGTTTCTGTAGTTCTTCCTGCTGGTGACCACCCTTTCAGCTTATCTTTTCTTTTCTTTAACTTGATATCTACTTCCTGCTCAATAAAAAAGTGATTGCTGGGTAGTGATTTTGTATCTTCATTACTTTCAAGGTTGTATACTTCATGATTTTTCCTCCCATTCCTGTTTCTGAAGACATACACGACTAGTAATTGGGACACCCCAGTTACTAGAGGAAGCATGTGGAGGAAGAGAAGCAGGTCCTTGTAAGACCATTGTGGCTCTAGTTCCCTACCTGCAGATCAGGCGTGTAGAGGGTCAGCAGAGTACATTCTCTCTGACACAGCCAAGGTGAATGGAAGGATTCTGGTGAAGGAGCAGGGTACCAGGGGCCAGTTTTCACTACCTTTCAAACAATTAATTTGAGAAGCTGGAGGTCTCGTGGTGCAATCGTTTGAAAGCCTTGTTACCTCGAGCTATTTCACATGTATCGAACATAAATATGGTGGCTGAGAGCGAGGGACTTTCCTTAGAGAAATGCCAGATGCTGCCTGTAAGCAGACGCTGCAGGTACCCCAGCATTTGTTCAGCGGAAAGGCAGCAAAAAGGTACATTTTCTGCCTCTTGCATGCTTTTCCTCTGGGCTTTTAGTATAATTTGCTGCTGAAACCAGAGTGAATTTTGTACAGAAAGAGTCACAATGGTGGCTCCATGGTCTGTGTGTGTTTTCTGCTGTCCAGCGGGACTATCTCATAAATAGGGTGCAAGCTCCTGACAGCCGCTGGAAATGCTTCCCAGAACAGAATGGGAACTTTCCAAATGGACAAAGTGATTTATTACTGAAATAACTCAGAGGGGTGTGACTTAACAACTGTTATAATTGAAAAATGGAACCAAAGGCACAGAACTTGTTAGAACTCATTGGACTGAAGTTCTGATAGTGCTTTGTTGCCAATAATGTGTATTTTTCCTGGCTTTCTGTCTTATTTGCCACAGGATTGCAGTATATACCTAGGAAGGTAGAGAAGGATAAGGGATGTCTTAGATGTATCTGATCTAAGAAATGGAAAGTGTCAGAGAATCAGAGGTGTGCAGAAAAGACAAGACTCAGAAAAATATCAGGAGACAATTTTCTGCTGAGCCAGTACCTATACGTAATTCTTCTGCAGAATGTGCAGCAAAACTGGAACAAATGCCTTTTAATCTAATCAGTTATATGATTTAATTAAAAGTCCTCCGAAGCTATGGTGAGCTGAACAGAGATACCAAGTTTACAAAAAAAAAAGATAAAATGAAGAATGACATCAATAAAGACTTCCTCTAGGATAACAAAGAGGCTAACTTTCACTTTTAACTGTCAATTGAAGCTTAATGTGACTACTGAAATTCTCAAAGGACATTTACACTAAAAATAAAAGCAATTTGATCCTTTCTTCAAAGGACTAGTTGTGCTTCGTTCTGTGCAAGTAGGTAGGCTTGGGCTGATGAGGGAATGGTAATCCCAGGGCTAAGCACATTACTGTCCTGGTTGCCTGACTATAGAAACAGGCATTACTCAGCCAGGCTAACTGAAGACCTAGAAGTCCTAAGAAGTCAGCAACCCCTCACTCTTCTTCTCCTGCTGCCCCCCTTTTGGTCATTTTTATCACTGATTGTGAGGAAGATTGCTCTGCTCAGGATGCCTTCAAGTTTTTCAAGGCTGAGGTAAGTGAAGTCACCTCAGCTCATTGAGTTCAAGGGGCATTTGGATAATGGTCTCAGGCACATGGTGTGATTCCTGGAGTGTCCTGGGCAGGGCCAAGGGTTGGACTCAATGACCCTGATGGGTCCCTTCCAATGCAGCATATTCTGTGATTCTATGATCTAATGAAGTAGGATTTATATTCTAATGGCCACCAAGAGGAAATCTTGCCAGTGTTAGAGGTCAAATACTTATGTCAAGAACACTTTATTCAGTAGCAATAAAAAATTCATCCATAAAACTATAAAAAAAGCCCTCTGGGCCTTCATACAACTGCGGGTATTATGTGTGTTCCTCTATATGAGAACAATAAGTATTTTCCTGTGTTTTGTTCCATATGGGCTTTATGATTCCATAACCTTTCTGTGTTTTCAATGAAAAAAAGATTAGATGGGGCCACTTGAGCAATAGCAATTCTACTTGCAATCTCAGAACTTTAAATCTTTTCCAAAAAGTGATTTATAGGCAGTCAATAGATTTGAGTGTCATCCAGTTTTGGGATACAGGTCATAAACACTGACACATCATAATGGTATGGCGAACTATTATAATGGCGCCCGGTAGCATGGCTGTAGCTAAAGAGCTGTCAGCAATTTAGAGCTGTGTGAAGAAATTTTGAACATGAAGTACAATGGGTGAATTTTGGCTTCATGCCTGTGTCATCAAACAGCAAAAAAGCACTTTTAAAGAGTTCAGTTTCTCTGGACGTACTTTTCCTCTCCTTTGTTTGTTGCCAAAAGGGGAGCTATTATTTTAGGGAAAAATACTTTGCTCTCTCTCTTTCTCTCTCTTTCTCTCTTTCTTTTGAGAAGCAAAGCCAGTGTCATAATATAGCACTAGAGCTGAGGACAGGAGGGTGGAAAAGGGTCAAAAAGTAAAGTGTGCTGTCTGCTTGCAAAGGAAAAACTTGAGCAATGTAACCAACAGCACTTTTAGCACTTGTAAATAAGAAAAAAGGATGTCTTGTGTTAAGAAGTTGAGAAAGAAAACCTGTTAATATAACTTGCCCCAAATCCCCAATTGTTCATTGTCTCATGTGAAATACAATTACTCAGAGAGAACATAGTAGAGTGCGAGATTTGATTTTTGTTTGGAAAATCCTAATTTAGGACTAATTCTTTGATATATTCACTGCAGTGACTGTCCTGGGTTAAGGAACTATAAATTTAATTCAAAAGTATCCCAATGTTTCTGTAGATCAGATAAGGCCAGGTCTAGAGATAATTTTTTTTAATAGTTCGGATTAGCCAGAGGAAGAGAGGGTGTTTCCCTTTGGTGATATTTCTGTTTAAGGACAAAGAATATTCCAGGGTTACCACTCTCAACAGTCCTTTCACTGTTATTGCATGCAGAGATTATTTGAAGAAGGATTGCAAATGATGTTGTGTTGATGCCTGACAGGGAGTACTGCACCTTTCTTAATCAAGGCAAATAAATTGCTATGACTTTGGGAGGTACCTCCCTTCTCATTAAAAGCAGTAAGTTAGTCGGATCACTGAGTTTTTCCCCTTTCCATTTACCTCTTGAAATCTGATCATCTTCTTCTCATGGAAGTAGATGGAAAAAATTCCTATTGACTGCAACACTAGGGTTTTTTTCTTCTGGGGAGAAAGAGAGTTGCCTTGCTTAATTCTTAACTAGGTTTTGTACCCAAAACTATAAATCTTTCAGTCCCAGTTTCCTGACACACTTAAATGGAAACTGAAAAATATCCTTATTTTAACTTTTATTACATATCAAATTTTGCAAAGGTATCTCTGCCAACAAAAACGACTACAGGTTGGGAAGAAAGACTGTGAAATGGCTGAAAGCTGGTGATATTCACTTAATGAACAGTACAGTTGTGGTCTGAAGTGCATTTCTATGTCAGAATTCAAATCCCATACTTGGATGATGGGATGGAAGAGTAAGGATGTTGAAAAAGGGAAGGAAGGAAGGAAGGAAGGAAGGAAGGAAGGAAGGAAGGAAGGAAGGAAGGAAGGAAGGAAGGAAGGAAGGAAGGAAGGAAGGAAGGAAGGAAGGAAGGAAGGAAGGAAGGGAGGAGGGATGGAGGGAAGGAGGGGGTGGGGNAAGGAAGGCAGGCCCAGTTAACATTTTTGTGATCATTCAGATTGTTTAGGTTAAAAGCTGAACTCTGGGCTGTTTATTCAGACTTAGAGGTTTGTCGAACTTGTTTATTTCCAGAGCCTTAAAATATTCTGCTTGATTTTTTGTGGCCCACAACAAGCAGTTTGTAGTATCAGGAAGGGTGAGTTAGGAGGCAGGACATGATATCAGTTTTTTAGGCATCTTTTGTAATCAGCTACGGTTCATATCTCACTCTGATCTTGAGATGAAATCAGTTTCAAGATGATCCAGCTGTAAATGATTACCTGGTCATGCAGGCAGGAGAGGTAAAGATGCTTTGTCCATGATGTTAAACAAAATGTTCAGCATTCAGCTGGATAAACACATCATGCACTGAGTGGGCAACTGGCTCATGGGTTACAGTGAATGGAGTGACATCAGACTGGGGACCTGTCACTAGTGGGGTTCTCCAGGGCTCCATCTTAGGCCCTGTGCTCATCAGCATCTTCATAAAAGACTGGACGCAGGACTGGAATGGATACTAAGCAGAAAAAAACCCAGCAAAATGAAATTTAAGAACAATTGGGTTTTAGTTGTTGGAGGTGGTGCGTTTGCTTGTTTGTTAGTTTTGCTTTGTTTTTCTATTTCTCTCTGAACCAAAGATTAAGTTATTTCCAAGGTTCTACATGTGACCAGGCAAGTGGATGTATACTTAATTTCTGGCATGGCATGGCACACATTTTTCTGTGAGACCAGAGAAATGTTGCTGATACTTTGATTCAGTAGGACCTTAAAACTCAAATTTTTGTGACTATTCTGTACTTAAGATCAAGTAACTGGCTTAGTGAGTTATTGCTAAGGCTGTCCTGTGCAGGGTCAGAGGTTGATGATCCTTCCGACACAGGATATTCTATGATTCTGTGAGAGTACATTACTGAACTGAGGCTGTAACCTTTGCGAGAGGAGTGCTTTTATACATAAAAAATGAAAATAGTGGTTATTGGTTGTATTACAGGTGCAGTGCAGAATAAATTCAGACCCTAAGGAGACTTGAGATCTGGGAGAGGCAATGCAGACGGGACAGAATATTATAAAAACATCTTTTTGTGATAACTTTTGGCAGTAGCTTCACTACCTATTTTTACTATGTATTGCGTTTATTTGTCCAAGTCCCATAATAAGGAATAAGACGCTTGCACCATTAAATCTGACGGCTCTTTGCATAATTTGGCAAGGATTTGGAATGACTATGTGAATCAAGAACAAATGTTTTTACACCCTGGAGTGAGAAAATACTCAGGGTATTGAATGGAAAGATATTGAATGTTTTCCTTTGGCATTACACATTTTCAAATGAGTTGTTCTGCCAATTATTGCATATTAGACCTATAAAAAAGAAATGAAATATTTAAAAGGTGCTAAATTTAATTGCAGTTTGCTTCTCTTGCAGTTGCATTCTGAATAGAAGGAGCTGGAAACGGCAAATGCAAGGGCCTGGTTTAGCTTGATGTTATTTCTGCAAAACTGATGAGCTAAATGGAAAGTAGGAGAATATATCTTCAGACAGCAGGAGCCAAAGGGACAGTTTTCTCTTCTCTTTGAAAGATGTCTGTAATAAAATTTCTGGGGATGCTCTGAGGATATTCTCTCTCTGGGCTGTGAACTCCATTTGTTCCCGATTCACACACCCATTCCAAACTTGGACCGAATGCTTCATCTCCTCTCCAAACCACCATAAATGTGACATGTTATTCCACAAATAGCTGAACAAGTGAAGCCTAGTCTGCTGTGGAAGTGTATCTCCTTCCCTTTGCACTACAGTAATCTCCCTCTGAATCTGTTTTCCGCTCTGATGGTTCACGCTCCCTCTCACCTATACTCCATGCGTTATTACTCTGAGGTCTTTTCTATGCTCCCCCTTGCCTCCAGCTTTACCCTAATTCCTGTCTCTCTTCTCCACACTCTCTAATCTGGCTTCCTTCTCACCTTCTAAACTGTCTGCCTGGACAGAATTACACAGAAGCTGCTCCTTGTTGAACTCAAATGTGCATATGCTTTATAAGTCAGTTGCTGACTTACATGAAACCAAAGAACTTTATTAGTTAAAATTTCTGTCCCCTCACTGTGTTTGTTTGAAATGAGCGATTGTGTTCCAGTGTTATTTGGGTGGCATGTAGCTGAATGGACAAACTGACTGCAGAAGTCTCTTTCTCAATGTTGCTGGAATAATAGGAAGTTTAAGTGTCTCAGTGTCCTTTCTGCTGCATGGTGACCTTTGACTATGTAGCAGATTTGTTTTGCACTAATTTTTCCAAGCACGCATTTTTGCACTCAGAGGTTTTATACCTTGGCCTCAGAGAGGCAGGGAGAACAGATGCAGACCAAATGCTGTGCCAGATTCTTGCAAATGAGTTAGACAATAGGTCCTTGGGTAATTGCACTGCTTAAGTCCATCTGATGCACTGGCTTGCTCACCAGTCCTCCAAAGACCAGTGGCCAGAGCAAATCTCTATGTAGCTCATTTACTAAGATAGGCAGTAGCTATCACTACTTCATAATTGCAGGTCTGCTGTTGGAAGTAAAGGGTGTGGGCAATAGAACTTTACTAATGTCCTGTATGAAAGCATCTAATATTCTTACCATCATGGAAGACAAAGACTGGTATCCTGAAGCTTGCTAGTGGTTCCATGTAAAAGAGAGAGGACTTGGATGATGGAGTCATGGCCTAGTCCCCCAGACAGTTGTCCCCACAGCTAGAGAAAGCCTGCTTGCTGACTGCAAAGGCTCAGCAGTGGTTTTGCCTGCTGACACCAGATAAGCAGGTTTTATATCTGTCAGATCCAGCCCGTGTGTCCTCCTCTGGCATATCATGTCCCTTCTAGAGTTGTCTTGGGATTGCTCCTGTTCTGACACTAAGAGGGAAATGACAGAATCCTCAGTTTAATTTTTATATTTGGTGGTACTAAGGGAAAGCTTGACCTGTTATAGTAGTATATCATTTGGTCACCATTATAGAGAAAAAACCCAAACAAACCAAAACCAAAACCAAAATAGAAGAGGACAAATTCTAGCTGCAATCTGTGCTGGCTTGTGCAGCATTGGAAATTGCTCTCTTATATAACAAGCTTACTTTCTGCCAAAGTTTATTTAAAAAAAAATTAAAAAATCTTTGTGAGAATATCTACCTTCTCCCTAATTCTTCTCTCTTTTCTCTCTGGAATAATAAAATTTCTTTGAGTGAACCTTCCCTATCATTTCTGAAGTCATAGAAGAGGCCATGGAAGCAGTTGAGTTTTTCTCCTTCTCTGTCTGAACAATTGGAGACAATTCTTTTTTTCTTGGTCCTTTCTCTGTCTCTTCTGTAGGTATGTGTAATCTCTGCATAGGGGGATTGCACATGGCTGTATTGGAATAACAATAATAAAGTCTGGTGCCTATCAATATTTTAGGCTAAGCCAAAGTGTATATATTTGAGGTCCACTACCCATAAAATTTTAAAGATCCAGTGATCCAATGACTGCTTACACATGGTGGGATGTGAGCTACGACTCAAATCTGGACTTCACTTTCCTGTTCCTCTGGTTTTCATTAAAAGTAATCTTAGATTAGATGTTTTCAAAAGTCTTTTGGTCTACAATAAGAACATCCACAAATAAAATCCTAGTTTGTTATCCTTATTTGTTCTAGCAAGCTCTTAAAAAAAAATCAAACCCTCAAAGAAAGAAAAAAAAATCTAACACTCCCTCCTCCACAGCTGAAATATTTTGGATCGAGATGAAATGGACTCAAACTTGCGCCAGAAAAATCAGTCTAGTTAATTAAAATACATTATCAAATATTTGCTTTCATTGCCACAGGATGCTGTGGAGGCCCACAGTATAAATGAGTCCAAAAAAATTACTTGTCTTTAGTGAAAATAGATCTAGCCACGGCTTTTACAGTTGATGGTCAGGCTTCAGCCTCTGCCTCAGCAAGTCCCTAAGTGATGGTGCTTTGGAAGGAAAGCCAGAGAACCGACTATTTTAGAAAAGTTGTCTTCTTATAATGTCTCACTACATCCATTACTGGCTAATATTGTACACATGATGCTGGACTAAAGAAACTTTTTTCTTGGTACTACAACTATTTTTATTCCTAAGATCTGTCTTATTAATATAACTGGTAAAAAGATGGGCATTTAAGCAGCTTTCAGATTTTTTTTTTTTGCAATCAGATGTGAGGCTAAATAATGAAATGTCTGTCATGTCTTTGGATATTAAAATTAATTTATTTTCTAGTTAGATTCAACTGATATTGTTGCGGCGAGTTCCATGAGTTTTCTAAAAGTACAAAATTATTTCTAAGATTGTTATGAGTTTGGCTGTTATTCTCTATGAATTTTTCAAAAGCTAAAATTGGTTTATATGCTGTAACCATTATATCTCAGTGTAGGCCAGAAAAATAACTAAATGAACACCAAAAATTCTGTTTTATGGAGAGCTTCAGAATTTTGTTCAAAATTCTAGTTCCAAAATGTCAATTTAAAAAGCTGAAAACTACTTTTAATGTCTTGTTTTAATCTTGACTTTTAAAAGCATGCAATGCTCAGTATAGTAATTTACACAAGAAATATCAATATATTTTTCCCCAATAAACCAAAAAAACCTTGCTTTTATTTTGGTACCTTTTCATTGCATTTTTAGATATCCTTTCTCCTTTGACAAAATTGCGCTATATTGTTTTATTTGGACAGAACTCTATTTTCTGACTTCAAACGTGTTCTCTCAAAGTTGATCTGAGCAGTTGTTAGCAGAGACATGAAGAAACCTAGAGCCACATACAGTGTCAGTTTTAAAAAATTTCTGTAAGCACAGATTTTCAGATTCTTGTTTGTGCAGTTACAGGTAAGGGTCCTCAAAGAAAACATCACTTCCCTTGTAGATTCTGAATTTGTCCCAGATGGCTTCTCGTTCCTTGATCAGTTTAGATTAGTCCTTCATATCGTATTTTTGGAGACAATGCCAACGGCTTTTACTGTACCATCACTGAAATTCTATTGCTGTGTTATCAATAACCACTCAAAAGAGATGCAGATTATTGGCAAATACCAAATACCATTATCATCCATGCTTTCTTACAAAATCACATTATAAGTATTTCCTCTGGGATCGTTTGCTGTGCAATGTGGTTTCAGAAGTTCCCAGGCAAAAATTTCTCTCCTAGTTGCTAGGGAAGCAGACCAGAATGCTGATTGAAAATTTTGTTGCAAATGCAGTTGTGCTTGTAGAGAAGTGACTTTTTTAATTTTCCTGACTTTCCTTTCCTTCCTTTGTAGTGTCATGTAACTGACCAATGGATTAAGGAACTGCTTTTCCCAATTCAGTGCTTCTTAGTCCTGCCTAAAAAAATTATTTACACAAAATTTGAAATACAGACATCTTTTTTTCCAAACGAATGTTTAAGATGAATGGCAGCTGCTATGTGATTGGCAGCCTGAGAGAAGTAGACCCCATACCTTGAGCTGCCTCTGGCTGCCATTTGATAATCTTTTGGAGAAGAAAGCACTCAAACATATAAAAGCATTGTCCTATAGCTTAAGCCTTTAAAGGCCAATTGGATAGTTGATGCTATTTCCATTTCATTTGGGAAAATTTCTGTTTTAGTACTTACACCATATAAGAAACTAAGAATGTATAAATTGCCCTTAAAATATCTCTTTGTAAGTGATTTACTCAGAAGTGAATGTTTAATGTTATTTTTCTGTCATCTAGTTACATTTACAACCTGTAAACTCTTGAACTAACTTGTCATTTCTGCTACTTAGACTTACGTAGGGGAAATTGTTCCAAAGTTGCTGAACCTAGGAGAAAACTTTTAATTTAGTTTTGTTAGGCTTTTTTCCTTGTTTGGTTGGTTTGGGTTTTGGCAGTTTTATTTGTCTGTTTGTTTGAGTCATATTTCTTCTAATTAATTCCTCTCAACTTCTTTTCTTTTAGGTTTCTGTTTGTAAAGTAGCAACTGTTTAGTGGCTAAAGTGTTCACTAGCAACATTATATAACACATTTTATATCCCTCTAATGAAGGATACACCTGTTTAAATCCCCACAGCTTTATGTATGTGTATTACATGAAAGAATATTGATAGGTGATGCAATTTGTCTTTCATGGTATTGACACCGAGAAACTCTTGTCCTGTCACCAAATGCCAAAATACAACAACTAAAATACAACTAAGAGATATTAGAAGAGCTCAGGCAGCTGTGCATAAAAGTGACACTTATTTTTCCATTGGCTCCTTGCCTGCTGGTCTCATCTCATGGTAAATTAAGGACCAGCCCATCATGTTAATAGTTCATAAGTTAATGGGTTAAAATATCAGCTCTAATGAGAGCTCAGCACCGTGTTTAAGTATGCACAGCAGCATAAATTCATAGCAATTGCACTGATATTTGGAAAGTGTTGGTATAAATAAGATGACAATCAGCATACTCATGTGCTTTTTAAAAGGAAATGTCACAGGCCAAAGTCTTTCAAAGGGAGGGCTGGGTTTTCATTTTGAATAATGTTCCTTATATCAGGAAAGAAATATTGCTTACACAATGCTTTCCCAAGAGAAGGTCATTTGCAAAGTGGAGTGAAGGAGGGAGTTGATCAGATTTTCCTTTGTGCGTTAACAGCATGTCATCAGGAATGTCCATTTCTTAGTGGTAGAACAGATTCTTGGACTAAGGAGACATTTTCAAAGGGTCATGAATCTGACCTTTTGCATCATAGTAATATTTGGACACAGTAGTGGTCTAATTCATACTACCTATATCCAAGCCAACTCTTTGCACAGCAGAGAGAGATATAAGCATGGCATCCATGAAAAACAATATTCTGTATAGTGTGTTAATCAGTACAGAATACAGATGAGTTGAAATTGAAAGACAGTGCTTTTCTCTACTTTGGATTACATTTCTAAGTGCACTAACTTGTAAAAGTTTGAGAGGACATGGTGGTGCCTACTGTCTTCTCTTACCTTTCAGGTGAACTGGTGAAGCATGCAATGACCCAAATAAGGAAAAAGGAAAACAGAAATAAATGCTATCATATAACAATTAAGGAATTCACCTAAATTCTAGTAAGTGATTTTATTTTCAGGCTGTAATCTGTCTCTGACTCACCACGGTGAGGTCCCTCACCATAATTCTGTAGGGCCAGAGTTACTAGCTTTCCTTTATGTCTTTCCCAAAGACTAAGTAATTGTTTGTTTGCCTGTAACTGGATATGAAATAATTTCATCATAAAATATATCAAAAATAGCCTGGTACTTGGGTATTCTTTTGCCTTCTAGGGAGAATTGGCAGGTAAAGACAGGTGCTCTAAATCATGACTGACTTCTCTGTTCACTGGATTTTCAGTGTAAAGCAGGTGTGCCTTGACAAAAGGAAGGAATTCAAGGGGAACTACTTATTCCTGCTTTATTTTTGTTTGTTTGGTTTGGTTCAGGCTTCTTTTTATGGAACCTGATTCAAGTTAGACGAGGAAACAGGTTGTTTGTGGGGCTTTTTGTGAGTCCTAGGTATACCATAAGGTCCTGTATACTTTGGGAATGTTCATGACCAGATAATTGAGAAACTTCACTGACAGCAAATTTGACACATAAGGGTTCCCTCTATATGGCATCAGAGGCATAATACAGGACCTGTCTCCTTGAACTGTGATCTGTACTCAACCCATGAGAATCAGAAGAGGTGAGACTGTTGCAACTGCCTATTTAAATTAATTTGTTGAGTTCTGGCTTTACAAACTACCCCCATGAAAGCGAAGGCTGAGCCTTTGGTGAGTTGCAAGTTGAACTTATGCCACAGAATTTGAGGCCACATACCGGACAGTACAAATTAGCAACAGCAAATAAACATTCTTTCACTTAGGGATTATTTGTTACCAGGTTTGAGGTTGTGGTTCTCTTAAATCATCAGATTTTAGAAGGTTTTATATGTTGAGGTTCTTTTTATGAGCAAGAGATCTAGTTAAATGATCAGTTATATTGAAACGAAGTGTTCTGTTGCTTATGTAGGTCTTCTTTGACTCTCTCTAATACAGAACACAGAATGGAGAAATCCTTGTACCATTACTTTTAAATTTTAAAGTAGAATAACTAATTCTTCATAGAATTCCAATAATACCTCTAAATTTCCAAACTTTAGTCAATGGACTTAGGAAGATTTTTTTCTCTCTTCTTGTTATCTTCTTTAATGCTCATTGTCCCTAACTTACCCATGTATTTCACTGCTTTTGGGCCAATATTTGAAAAAACTTCAACTTTTAGCTTTGAAAAATTTCTCGTAAGAATTTTTTACTAGCTCTGGAATTTAATTCTGCGGAGACCTTGAGATTTTCTTTCATTTTGAATAAAGTCTAAAGAATGAACATATGAGTTTGCCAGAAATCCTGAATCAAATTTATTTTTAATTAAAAATATTGATTTTGGATGGAAGATGAGGAGGAAGTATTTAAAGAAGAGAAAAAACATATTCCTTCTTGAAAAATGCTCTTCAAAGTGCAAGAAATTGGATGAAATTAAACAGATGGGATCAAAATTGCAAGGAGCAGGTTTTGATCTAAGGGATCATGAAATATTTAGAGAAATCTTAAAAGAAATAATATTGAAGCATTGATCATATTTAACGGAGGTGAATAAGCCATATTACCCACATGTTTTCTTGAAATATTATTAAGGGGATATGAGCACTTTGTATGTTTTGGTGTTCTGAGTATGAATAAGGATTAACACAGCAAGACATCCTCTTGGAAGCTGAAACAGCAAGAATGTCAGGGGCTATCCTTTCTTTCATTAGTTGCCATTGATAGTGGGATATGAATCTGAACTGGATTATATTTGCAACTCCTTGGGATTCTGCTGGGATTTTTCACAGAGTTGAGAAACCTGACGTGTTGTAACAGTGATGAATGTGGCACATATCAGTGTGCGATCATAGAAGAGCTTTCTGCTGGTTTCTCCTGCGTGTCATGTGTCGGTCTAAAGGCACAATACTCCAATAGGCCACATGCAATACAGTTGCCTACTAGGTGCTCATGACCCAAGCTTTTGTCCTCTGTTTTCTCTTTTGTTTCTAAAAAGAATTAATTCCCCCTCTTCCCATTTCATTTGGCAAAACTTGGGAAGATAGAATTTCTCCCTCTACGTTTTTGTATACCTTAGGGAGGCTTCGCTTTCTGTGTCTTTAAAATTCAAAAATTCTGTACTTCCCCTGCTTTGGGTTTGGAAACTCATTTCAGATTTCCTCAGTAAAAAGAACCATGAACTACTGCAGAGGGTATTTCTGCTTTGGTTATGTCAATATATTTTAACAGCAGCCAGCCTCTCAAAATATGTTTAAGAACCAATAGCACTTTTGAAAACTAAGTGAGGTTCTTTTTAAAGCCTTTTTTCTGTGGAAAATGTGGAACCTTTTACACACACAAAGAATACCACTGGGAAGACATAAAATCTTAAAGAATTATTGAGTATGAGCACCAGCTGCCCCCGTCTGCAGCCATGCTCTGAATCTCATTTGTGTTACGCTTCTAGTCTTCAGCATCGAGCTTGTAATGGAGATTTTCCATAAAGAGCTTGACTTGTTTTCAATGCAATTCCAGAAGATGCAAGGACAAGAAGGAAAAGATAGTACAATGTGAAGCAGAATTTTCTTTTGAGTGCATTGCCTGGAGGCAGATATTTGTTATGTCACCACTTGTCTCTCTCCCCTCCTCACTCCAAACAGTTCTTCCCTGTGGCCCCTGCTAAATGGGTACACAATCCTATAAAGAAATCCCAGGAAGAAGAACGTGCTGCTTTCTCCACTTGAGCAGAGATTTTTGCGTTATTGTTTGATCCTGGTCTTCCTATTCAGTCTGAGAACTTGATCCTGCGTGCATTGAAGACAGTGACAAATCTTCCACAGACTTTAGTGGTTCAGAAAAAGGTTTTATTAATCTTTTCTCTGGGAGTCCTCCAGTCTTGTAAAGCTGCTTAAAACTAGATTCATCTTTGCCTTGTCTGGAGGGGTGACGGGGAAAAAGATGTCTAGATGGGATTGATCTTTCTGGAACTTTGATCAAAGTGCAGTATGGTAATAATGAGATATATGTTGTGTGTCTGTGTATCTAAATATCATATGCATAGAAAATACAGCACAGATTAAGATGCGTGGCATAAATCATACACATAACATATATTCAAGTACATATATACACACATACTTATTTTACAAATGCATATGCATTTTTGATACGTGCATGATGCTGACTATGTGCTATTCTCTAGTTACTGTCCACGTGCAATCTGGCAAAATGTGATCCTTTAAGATCATGGCTCCCTTTGCAAGTGGAAGGTTTCTAGCTGTGGCGAATAACTAAGTTCTAATTTGGCAGTGGCCTTCATTCTTCTTCAAAACACTTCCTCACACACATACGAATTTCCAGAATGGGTAGTTTTTTCCTTTGTTTCATTTTAGTTGCTTCTCTAAGCTATTTGATAATACTGCAGCACTGAAGAGAGCAGCTGTTTCAGAAGAGTCTCATTTAAAGACAGCACGGTATCACAAATAAAGAGGAGCAAAGAAGGGAAGCAGATGTGTGGGTTGCTCATTCTGGAGAAGACAGGAAGGAAACACAAATAAAAAGCAATCATGAAAAGCCTAGATGTATAAACTATCTGGCTTTGTCTCAGCCAGTTGTGCCTAGAAGTAGGAAAACACCTGTCTATGCCTTGCAGAGTTTTGAATGTAAGGACTGGTGGGAACAACACCTCTCATACCGAGTTTTTCTGATGTGCATTTAGACCACACCCCAGGATTTGGGATTATCTGACATGTGCAATGATTAATTTTGGTCCAGTTTGCAAAAATACCCATGGCCACTTCTTAGAATCTCCCAGAAATATGTTCGGTTTTGGTTTAATTTTATTTATTTTGTAATGTCTGTTTTGGACTGCACTTCCTCTCCTTTGCCGCTAACCCCAAAGTTCTTTCAAAACTTAGCTCTTCTCTTTCTACCATATTTTCGTTTGATTCATTTGTGGATCTGATCCAGAGAGTGTTAACTCCACAGCCAAACTACACTAGCTTCAACAGACCCCTGAGATCAAGTTCTAATAGACATTTAAGAAAGGTGTTAAAGAAATTGCTCTGAGGCTTAAAACCCATTAGGCATCCATGAAGCAGGTATAGTGGTGAGGGGTTTTTTGTCTGCTCTGTTCTGATTAATATGCCTTTCACTTCCCAATGTGCTTTATTTCATCAGATGTTAATTCTGCAGGACATTATAACTCAGTTACAGCGTTCCTTCTTAATTATTTTTCATTATCTATGATGTGTGAACAGTCGTGAAATGCGGAGTTTAGGGATTAATAGCTTTTTCCTCTTTTCTGCCTTCTGTTTCAAAACGTGAAGAAAGAAAGTGTGCAGTTTCCAGGCCCCTGCCAGAGTGTCCTCGAGATAAAGGAGGCAGCACTGCCAGCATCCCCTGCATTAGTGTTAGGAAGTTCCACCTTGTACAGCTTAAGCAGGCAGCATGGCAATTGCCGACAAGGCTGCTTGGATGATCCCATAAATCTACCCCTAAGGGATCCACAGCAATTATAGCAGTTAGTGAGGCTCGAATGGAAAGCCCCATAGACAAGGGAGAAGGGAGAGGCAGCAGGCGTTTTCAGGACTGGATATGAGCTGTGCTGTGAGTGTTCCTCCACCTGCAGTTTCAGCTGAGTGTTTGGTGCTGAGTCTGCAGTTGCACAGAGTGGTCCCTTTACATATTGTGTGGGATCTGATAAATTTTTGTAGGATATTTTCCAGCTGTGCTCTCATCACGTTGATTTAATGGCCCTTAAGAGAAACCATAAAAGTGCTTTCTGGTTAGTGGGCCCCAGCTGGTCCTCATAGTATTGCATAATACAGCAGGCTAAGTTAACTATAGATTAATTATTATGAAATGTCTTGCTTAACCATATAATTTTTCAAACATACAAGGCATTGGATAAAATGCGGTTCACTGAGGTAACAGGATGACTACATTCATAAAGGAAAAAGGCTTAGGAGGTGAGGTATATTTTAAACCAAAGATAAGATTTTCCACAGGCCAACCATGGCTCTGGCCAGACATTTTGTGATATATAGGGAGTCATATGTACGCACATGCATAATTGTGTGCCTCTCTTCATATGTGTGTTTTCCCTTAAGGACTGAAGGGTGATGGCTCACTGCTGGAATCCTTTCTCTGCTTTCATTACCAGGCAACAGTGCAAAGAGCCAAGAGTATAATTTGCAGATTATCAGGCTCTCTGGTGAGGCTGACATTGCAAGGCTGTATGAAGCTGAGGTCCCCTACACCACCGTGTCGTACGAGCTCCTGCTGTCCTCCCAGAGCCGAAGCTGTTGAGCAGCTTGATGACTGGTGAAGCCTTAAGGTCTCATTCTACTCCCACTGAGCTCAGTGGCCACGGCTTTCTTGACTCAGGTGGGGACTATGCTTAGGGAAGCATGACCTATGGGATGCTGCTGTACCAAGAGGCTTATTTACAGAGTTTCACAAGAGCTCAAGGCCCTCTCTGGTTCCCCATCACCCTAAAGGGATAATATGAGTAAAGGAAATTATAAAAACAAGTGAGGGTCTGGTGGTTTGCTTTTTAGTAAGAAAGCCAAAAAAAGTATGTACAGGAAAGCTAAAGTACCATTCACAGACTACTGAGGAAAATCCACATGACAGTAAGGGGCCAAGACAAGACATGGTTTCAAAAACAGACCTGATGAGATCCTGGATTGCTTCTATCCCTCTGCTTCATCTACTATCACAGCACTTCAATGGCTGTAGAAGTTACATATGCTTTTCTCAAACTACAGGCAAACTAGAAGATTAAATATATATAAATTATGTATAAAATATATTGTGAAAAATCAATAGCAATTCCACTTGCAGGCATAAACCCACAGTTACCCAAAGCTGCCTCTGGTTCTCTATAAGGTAAGAAAGGCCAAATTTGACATGCAATACCCTGAAATCAGGTGCAGATTAATTTTGTGCCCTTTTTCCCTAGACATGATGCAGCCTGCAAGAGTTTTGATGGGGTGTAGTCAAAACATCTTATTTTTTCAGGTGATGCTGAACATTTAAGGCAATATAAATAATGTAAGATGAGAAATGGTCAGCAGTATTAAGCAAACTAAATTAAACGTGGGTATTAAAAGCTGAAAGCATAGACCGTTTTTTGTGGTTTATTTTTTTCAAAGTAGTTAAAATGCAAACGAGAGAGCTCCCTTCTAACTACCTGCAGCTCAGCAGATGTGTATCCAAAGTTGGAACACTCCACTATAGATTCGGTGGCTGTTGTCAATCATCTGCTATGACAATGTGGAACATTTAAAGCAACTGAACCATGAGATTTTTTTCTTCGATCTGCCAAATCTGGGTATTAAGGACAAGCAACATGTCTTTTGTAGGAAATATCTTTAAGGCTGACTGCCTAGATCAGAGTATGAAATGATCACTCCTGGGGCATTTTAAAAAGCTTTTCTGTATACACCTTAGCCCATCTAATGAAAGAAAAGCAGCACTGGAAATCTAGCTGCTTTTGATTTTTTAATGCGTAATTGGCTGTGTTTTTAATTTTAAGTAGGAATTAATTTCATTTTTTTTGAAGATGCAGCATAAAAAAAAATCCTGTCTCTATATAGAGTTTTTATAGCTAACAACAAAAGGAGATATAGAAGAATTAATTATTGTAGTCTTCTCCAGTTGTTTGAGTTATCAGAATTTGTACTTCTGCCAGGTAAATTTTCCAGTGCCTAAAGTAGAGACATGGTGTGTATTTCAAGAGCTACAATTTTTCAGCAGTTGTATTTTCATGTTGAGTTACTTGAGCCCGAATTAATTTCAGATAACTGCAGAATAATCTGTGTCTTTTAGGACTGAGCTGGCTGCAAAAGGAAGTACATGGCTTGCACACCTTTCCTAATGTTTCCCACAAAGCAGCAGCCTCTTTTATGTGCTTGAGGGAAAAATCAATTGTTTCCTTCCTTGGAACAGGAAACCTCAGTCTGTTCATTCTGGCTGGTCCACTGTGACTGAGCATATTCCATCAACAGCTTCTGCTGATGGTAACAGGGAAAAGAGTTTGCTCTGGATTTCTTCCTAATGAAGTTAAAAAACAAATTACAGGAGGTGCAGTGATTAGCACAGAACCATTTGAAACATGGCAAGTTTAGAGACTGAATTTCAACTTCATCTAGATGGTTCAGGGGTGAATATGGCCCAGTGACACTCTGGGATGGGCTTCATAACCAGATGCAGATAAAAGAGAAATCTGTCTGTAGATAAACTTTGTGCAAGTATTTCATGAGCATAAACAGAAGCTGTGTAGACATTATAGGTATGTAACAGCAAGGAAATTGGAAATATGGAAGTGGAAGGAATCTGTTGAATTGTTTTATCTTGCTCATATAGGTCCATATGCAGAAACACTTCTCTCTCTGTAATCTTAAGCAAGCTTTTTAATATCTGCTTAACTGCCTGGTGTCAGCCCATCTTGGGAAGAGTTACGGTTGGACGATACTAGGGAAGCATTGACTGAAGCAGCAGCTGAGATAAAGTGCAGAACCATTTCACGGACACAGTAAACCCTGGTGTATAAAACTCATCAGAGACTAGTTTTGAGATTTTATCTTTTGTTTTCTACCTGTGATGCCCAGCTTCCTTTCTGTGATCTCTTTCTGTCTAAGTTCTCTGTGGTTTATCTGTTTGGATTAGACAGCAAAATATCTTGATGATGATGTGAATTAGAATAAAAGCCTCAGGTTGTCTTGGAAAGAAGCTTCTTTGTTCAAAACTTACAGTGAATGGCTACAGCCATGAAGAAATGCTTAGCTACTGTGTGCAGATTATAAGAAAAATTACTTTGTGAAAAGAATTGCAGATTATTATTCTGAGTTGAAAAATATGAAACGAGTGAATTTGTCTCATTTGGCGCTTGTTACGTGACTTTTCTTTGGGTTGATCATTGCATCAAGTTAGGAGATCATGTGCAATGTGATGTGTAGAGTCAAGCTTCTGAGTCTCTGTGACAAAGAAATGATATTTGAGTGTGGTACTGGAGAAGCATAGAAACCACTATACAGAGAGGCAGTGAGATCTAGAGCAGGGTCTCATGGTTGAAGGGACTACTCTGTTTCACTGGTGCATCATGACAAAATCTACCAGAAGTCCTTGCAAAGTGGGCTTGTGCAGATTAAGTTGGAACAAGGGTTGTGCTGATTGGATTGTGATGAATTTCATGCATGCTGATATGTTAGAAAACAACAGTCAATTCTTTCATGCCAAAAAAGTAGCCCAAGCATTTCAAGAAGGAAATACTTTCTGGAGGAATATGACTGCAGACTATCATTTTGTGCCATGGACATTGAATGGTTGCATAAATGCTTGTCTTTGTAATTTAATGCTACATTACTGCTTTTAAAATTTCATCATAACAATATATAGGATTGTTCTGAGAAAAGAAAGAATTCATATACGGTTACAACAGTCTGATTAGGAGACCACATTAACAGGCTAATTTAGAGGCAGACCAGAAGGCTGATCTGCTGAAAGGCATATTTTTAATTAAATCAACTTGATTATAAATAGGTGTAATATTGTATCTGTAAAGAAGACTCAGAACTAGAAAAGAGAAAGGAGGTAAGGATTAAATACTTAATTGGGGGGCAGGAATATGGTGTGTCTCAGCAGAACCATTACATCTTGTCTACAGAAACTTACGAGACATTTAAAACTTGTTCACTTTGCGAAGAGCAATCAAATGATGTTGTAAGTCCACCAAGAAACTCTATTTTGGCTTATAAATATAGTACTCTGAGTGAGGAAAACTCCTAACTCACTACTATTGTCATAATTTTTCTGTGATCTTTAGGTAAAGTAAGCCATCCGAATCCATGTCTCTTTGTAGTGTTTTCAGATGCTTTTTTTTTTTTGTAGTATGGGATGGACTCAAACCCATAGGCAAGAAGGTACCTTGACCTCTGAAAGTAAACAGTAAGTGCCACAGTACTAGTAATGTAGCACCTGGTTCTGTATCAAAAATGTAGTCAGTGTATTTTTGAAGTCATCAGCATGGCCACAGACTACTAAAAGAATTTCCTAACAGTGCTAATTAAAACTACATTTAGTCTAAACACTGTTGGGCTGTGTGCCAGACTTAACTTGCCCTCTGGTCAGGAAGAAATAAGTTCTTCTGAAGATGAATCATTCTGAGGAGATACTTAACTGATACTCAAGACCTTCATTACCTGGAGATCAGTTCATTTAGTCTTAAGATTTATGAAAGCAATCTCTTCTATAATTGATTCTAAGCTGGATGTCACATGATCAAATGCATGTGTGACTGGCACTAATGATATTTTAAAAATTGACATGACTCCTAAGCTAAAGATTTTGGAAGCAAATGCTTGCATATTTTTCAGCTCAGTGCTTGTCCATTTATTTACAACACTTCTGTTCTATTGGAATGCCACTGTCAGAAGGAACAGAATGATTAGTGAGGAGTCTTTCTGTGCACTATATCAATTCAAAATTAAGCAGTCTAATGATAGTTAAAGGCTAAAAGGTGATATAAGTGAAAGCTCCCAATAATTGTATCACTTTTAATTGGTTTCTAGAATCCAAAATTCACACTGAGCAGTAAAGAAAAAGAGTTCCAGCATCTGTTTTGTTTCAAGGACATCCAACACCAGTGAAATTAGTTGGGATTTGTAGATTAACCATTGTGCCAGCCTTTAAAACAGCAGAGGTTGGGAAAATTATTTTCCCCTTGAAGAACAGACTGGTTCCATTTTTATCAGTAAAATATATTACTTTTTAGTAAAGAAAACACTATAAAATGGATGGTTGGGCTAAAGTCTTTTCAGCAATGGAGAGAATGATATAATCGTGAGAGAAGGCAGCTTCATTATGCAGTCAGCATTTAATGACTGGTCAATTTGATATACTGTCAAGCTCCTCTGAAAAAAATTAAAACCTGCTGAATAGGTGAATTTTTTGCTATTTTTTAAAAAAAGTTTTCCTTAGTATTTTAAGAAGGAGTTTCCCTATATGACCAGCCACAATGCTTTCTTAGATCAAAACCACAATCCTTCAGTGTTTAAATTGTCCGTGCTTCTCAGAGATATGCTAACTCATAAAACAAGAAGAAGCATGACTATAACCAAAATGTACATGTAATGACACACCTGATTACATGTGCCTCTGAGAAACTACATGCCGAATGACTGGACTTACTGCAAAAACAGCTCTCGTAACAAATAGCAATTATTTAGCCTTCTACAGAAGACTTTTTGATGTGTAGTCTTTTTGAAAATGTAACTCAAAGCGTGAGACTTGTGGAATACAGGAAGAATGTCCCAGCTTAAAATTAATTTTTATCTTGGAGAATTAATTTTATACATTTGCAGATATAACAAAAGAAATAATGTGATGAAAACCATGATGATTCAATGTTTCAGTGTTGTTCAGCAAAGTAGGTCATTAGAAACTGCAACTTTGTCCAAAATAATCAATTTAGATGAAATTTTAGCACATTTCATTAAAAATCCTTAACCAGGCCTGTTTTACCTAGTTCTAGATACCACTATCTATTAATAGATGTAGAGTTTTTGTAGCTGACTTTGTATAGAAGATCTCTATAACTTATGAAATCAAAAGGCAACACAAGCACAATTTAGTATAGATTTTCTTCTGTACTACTAATAACACAGCATAAGGACTCAGAAGCTGCATGAATGTATGAGCTAATGCAGCCAAATGGATTTGCTGAACATGCATTTTAATAATGTTTACAAAATAACTTGTACTTAAGTTTTGGCTAAATATGCTTCCAATGACTTTTTTTTCTCTCTCTCTCTCTGTGTGTATGTGTGTATAAAGCGGTACAAATAATCCAAAAAGCAAGTATTACAATCAATTTTTCAAGTCTTGCAGATAGGGCATAATCTCAAAGTGACTCTAGTGATGATTTCTATTAAAAGGTTTCACATTAAAATACTTTGCATAATGTAAACCAGATTGGCTTGGCTGAAGCCTGATTTTCAAGCAGTTTTAGAGAGCTGTTGTTAACAGGAATGATCACTTTGTTAAGCTAACGGCAATTGTATGCAAGTTCTGGAGTATGCCACAGACTTACTATTTGTGGTAAAATTGTGGCAACTTTCTTAACAAGACTGACGGAAAGTTGCCAGTAGCAGGAATTGCTGGTAACCTCAAAACTGCAGCTGTGGTTATCCTCTCAGATTACTGAGAAATTATAGCAAACTTCGTAACAAAATTTTATCTTATTATATTGCCAGAGAAAGTGGGAGAATGGACACTAAGTGCAGAGGCAAAGAAAAGTACTAGTATTGAGCAGTCCTCTTTGAACTTGGTGAAGACAAAATGGCAGCCATCTCAAAGGGTGTCAAGCTTATTAATTATAACTAATTTTAAATGGCTGCTTTGATCTCCTACCAGAATATTGTAACCCAGCTTCCTTTCGAAGGAGCTGGAATGATGTTGGCCTTTTGTAAGGATGCAGCTGATGACCACGGCTGAGCTTTCAAAAGCCTTCGTCAGTCAGGAGGCTCTCCTCATGCCCTCTTGTGTCCTGAGCCTCCACTGGTATCTCTGCTCCAGTTAGCTATGTGCAGGGATGTATGGATGCCCAGTGTCTGAGCTGGTTGATGACAAACTGGAACAGAAACCTAAAATGGTGAGGAACATTTGTAAGCTCTCCATCCAGTCCTAAGCATTGGAATGCTGCCACTATAGTCACAGCAAGTTAAGCTCTGAGTGCCTCTAAAGGACTTCTCTGCAGTCTTGAAAAGATTGACTTTAGCAGTGGTTCAGTTTCATATTTTCTATCAAACCTGGCCAATCCTCTGGATCTCAGTTCTCTTCAGGCTTTTTCTTGCACGTCATGAGTAAGGTTTCATGAGTATAACAGGGTTGACTGAGAGCAGTGAACGTAAATCTAATAGAGCCCTGAAGTAATTGGTTTACTGAGGAATGAACGCCAAGTGACTTGGAGAGAGAATGAGCATAAGAAAACCAAGAAAAACAAACAATTAACAGTGTTTATATTAGATTACACACATCAACTTCATTTTCTTATAATATGTTCAACATTTAAACCCACCATTTCTTTGTATTGCAGTTATCTTTAAGGGTGGCATCCATGAAATTCCTTAAATAAAGATATGAAGCTTTTCTTTATTAAATGTTTTAAATTCATTTCTGATTTAATTTCACACATGGCTGAAGCTAATTTTTATTGTGATTCCAAAAAATGGAGGTGGCCCAATTTTTTAACACTGGTTTGTCTTCTGCAGGAAAAAATTGCAAATTTGGAATGTCTTAGTACAACAATACAAAACTATGGAAAGCCTATAGTTTAGTATACATATACACACAGAAGAATTTTCAGTATGTGTACAGGAAGAAACAAGCAGAAAAGCTTGAAGAGGTGAATCTGTGTGAGCTCCCAAGAGGGCATCTCTGCTTGCATGTTGGGAACTGGTAAAAAAGTAGTTTCTGAGACTTCCTGCACTGAAAGACACGTAAAATAGTATTTCCTACTACCAGCTAGTTTGAGCAGATGATTGGGTCAAAAGATGTATCTGATATAGAGATCTATTCAAATGTTTCCAGGAGCTTAATCTAATAATATCTAATGTCTCAGGAGTTGTGTTGAACAGAAATAGCTGGATCCATAGTATCAGGACTTGATTTGCCTACACACTGTAAAATCAGGCATTGACCTTGATCTTTCTTGTCTACGTTTATATGCCGTTCCTAGAAATTCATAATTTCTTGACGATACTATAACATTTGATGCCAATAGCTAATACAAATCTACTCTCTTTCAATTCTTCTGAATCTTCTAGACTGTAAATCTACCCTCTAGTTCTACTAGAACAATGTTACCAGATTAAATCTTCTGTGAAACTCATTGTTTGAACTTGTTTCTCAACAGCTTAATGTGATGATATTTCACTGGACAATGTTGAGGAACTAAAGACAGGTATTTTTGTAAAAGTATAGAGATTTGCTAAACTTACATTTGGTCTATTAGAACTCATTCAGTATATGACTTGATTCTTCATCTCAATGGCCAAAATGGTAACTAAGGTTATGTTGTTTCAGAATTTTTACCTGTTGTTGCTCTTTTTCTTACTTTATAACTGTGAAGGAGATGAGAGTATGGAGATGCTTTTTATTTGAGCTTAAGTCAGAACAGGAATGTTAAATCAAGGCTGTGTACCCCCTAACCACTCAGATATTGGGAATTTTGGGGTGGTTTGAAGCAAATAAAGTTTCATGGGGACAGAAAGGACAAGTCAGAATGACTTGTTCAAAGGTGAGTGAGTGCCCTCTCCAGGAAGATAAATGTTCAAAATGCTCCTCATATGAAAACAGAGGGCCCAAACTATAGGCTATATGCCATCATTTTCTTCTCTGGCTGGTTTCCGTTTCGTTGGTGGGTTGTTTGGGGTTTTTTAAATGGAATATTTTTTAATGTGCTTTTTGAACATAATCCAGAAAAACAAAACACTTCTTTTTGGAAATGTTGAACTGTTTTGAAATTTCTGCATTTCTTTCTTATTAATCAGAAACTTTTTTTCTCTCTCCTGAATTTAGCTATAATTTATAAATATCTTTAGTTCAAAGAGAGCTACCATTTTTGGTGAATAAAAACAAAGTGCAAATACATGAGTCCTTCCCCATCTTCCCCACAGCCTCCCACAGATGGTCCAGCCATATCACATATCCTTGCCATATAGCACAACTGCTGTAATACAGGTGGTATCTGATGATATAAAGAGTTCCTGGCGTATTTCAGATATTCAGGTGAAATTAGTGGCTCTTTGCTCTGCAGAGTCTCTGGGGTAAGTCCTGATTCAAGCTGGGAGAATCATAAACTATCTTAAGACTCCTGAAACCTTTCTACTGTACCTGAAATGCCATGAAAAGAGCAGGTGAGTGGGACAGAGCTTAATTTTCTCTGACTCTGAGTGACACAGATGTACTTTACTTCCTTGTGTGGTGGTCCATTTGTGAGACAGGCAACAACCTGCAGTGTGTCTTGTATAAGAATCTTAAAGAGGCTTAACAAGTATCTGGCTTCCTTTGACAGTCCTCCAGGGAAAACACCACTGAAGGAAGTATGGATGTTGTGGTTTTTTTCTACTCATTCTGTGAACATAGAGGGTGTAAATGCTAGAAGGGTGTCCGCAAATCACACAAAGTGAGGAGCCATCAAACCTTTTCCATGGAAGGCCCGGGCTCTAGCTCTGCCACAGGCTCTCATAAGGGGGGGGCAAGACTGTGACCCTGAGTTCTTAGCCCTGTGCCTGCAGCTGCTCCAAAGAGGACAAGCTTTTTCAGCCCTACAAGCATTGTGGCTTCTTCCAAATGCCCACATCTGATTCAGCTGAGCTGGTGGAAAAGACCTGTCTTTTTCAGAGTGAAAGCAGCTGTGGTGTCGATTCCTCTGCAGGAGCAGTGGCACAACTGGCAGAGCTAACCCTCAGGGCTTGCACCCGGGTGTATTGCAGCTTACCAGATCAGCTTACCAGTTTGACTATGCATTGCTCAAAGCCTCACTGTAGACAGATTTTTCTCTTTATTTTTGTGGAAATTTGTTTTAAAATGTATTTGCGCTCAAGTTAAGACTTTGTCTGCCAAGTTTCGCCCAGAAAACATTTTTGCAGCCAAGTTATAAACCCCTCCAAGTAAGGGTACACAGAGTAGCAATGGAGAGAGCCTAAAGCATAATGGCACCAGTTAGCTCCCTGAGAATGCCACCTTTATGATCTGTTATCTTCCTTTGCCAGCTTCAGTTTGACATTTCATGAGGGCTGGGCAGGGCAATTCATTTTAAGCTTAGTTTTGGACTTAGTTATCAAAATAAGACAGTAAAGTTCTCAAACATGCTGTATGTTCTTGGAAAACATTGCAGAAAGACAAATATTTCACTTGGACTAAAAGGAGATATAAATCTCACATAGAATGCCTGTCAGCAAATTTAGCTAATATGCTAATTGTCTGAGGAGTGGACTGATGGGATATCCTATCTTAAGACCTTAATGTGGAAAAATCTGTATCTGTCTTATACTGTGAATGTCATGTTAGCAAGATTCATATACGCACTGAAATGTTTGTCTAATCACAGAAATAGTTTTGGTATTTATTTATTTATTTTTAAAGCACCGATTTATTATCTGTATCTATTAGTTTGGCCACAGAGTGTTCAGAAACTGAGTACTGACTGAGGTTAGCATGGGGACCATTAAATATTTTTGAGCATATTGTTTTAATTGATGATAGCTTGCTAGCAGAAGCAGTATTTACCTAGCAATTACAGGGCCAGTACTAAGGCATGGAGAATTCTGCAGTCCTGTTTCCATGGATTACACAAATGCATCCCAAGGCATGTAATGATCAGTGCTTAATAAGTCCCTGCTGGTGTAGCTGGAAGTAAGGACTCCACCAAAGGCTGTGAGATAGGCAGCACGTGCAGGTTAGCTCAGAGGAGATGCTCTTACTATTTCTGGGTACACCCAGTCTGCTTCCAGCCAGACAGCTGCTGCTTTCTGCTGCAAAACTGGCTGTCTTTTCACCCCTGAGAACTCACCTGAGATACATATAAACAGAACGTGATTGACCTTCAAACCACATACAGGGGCCCACGACAGACCCTGCTGACAGTGTGTCTCTCAGGAGGCGCCTTTGAGGAGGTTAGGGCAATGTGAACTATAAAGGATGCATTTTTAAAATTCTATAGTGGTGTCAGCATGGCACTTACCAGGGACTTGGGAGAAGATGGCTGGGAGTTGAAGAGCTAGCTATCCTGTTAGCAGTGCACCATATTTTTCAGTCATTTCATGTCCATTTTCACAGAATCACAGAAAGTTCTGAGTTGGAAGGGCCGCACAAGGATCATTGAATTCAACTCTATAGCGAGTGGCCCATACAGGGATCAAACCCACAACCTTGGTGTTATTAGCACCATGCACAACCAACTAAGCTAAGGCATTCTGGCTAAAATTTAGAAGTTTCCAAGATACAGTCAGCACAAAAAATGTCATGACACTAGCATGCCCAGTACTTCAGGAGCATCTTGTGTTGCAGAAATTCCCAGGTGTCTTATTTGCATCTCTTTCCCTTCAGGGATTGCGCACCAAACACTGTTTGGGGTATAAATGCCCAGGATCAGTGTGCAAAAATACAACAGCTGTATTTTTGCTATTGTGATTTGTGATTTCTTCTGATGGAGAGAAATCTGCAAACAAAACTCAGATTTATCCCAAAGCATTGTGGAGATGACCACTTTGCTTAACGGCATGGTGTTCAGAGCTCATAAGCAATGCAAAAGGGAAGGTACAATTCTCATTTTCTGTGAGGTTTTTAGGTCACTGATGCCAAACAAACATGGCCAAAGTCTACTCTTTTTGCCCTTGGTCAGTCCCGCTGATTTTACAGCAATAATTTCCAAACTGAAGTCTTTCAAATTAACCGTTCCTCTTGCCGGCTTCAGCATTGCTGTGTTAGCGTCTCTCAAACTTGTCTTTCCATGAAAACTGACTGCACACCTGAAGAAGAACACGGAAATAAAATGTGGGAAGTGTAGTAGCTATAGGATAATTACTGTACTGGATATTTTGCACAGCTGTGATTTAGTTATTGACTGGACAATTCCTTGTAACATCCATTTTAATAACAGGGAAAAAAGGGTTATCTGTAGTACAATGGACTCTATTTTTTGGCTCTGTGGACATGATAATTAGCTATAGTAATATTACTATGATGGGGTTTTTTCACAACTCCATGAAATTTTAAGAATTTGTCCATCTGTCAAAAAGAAATCCCTTATCTGATCAACCTTACTAATGTCTCTAAACATAAGAAATTTTTTTGAAGTGGGGAGTTTTTTTCTGAGAACGTACAGAACATAATATCAATTGTTTTTCCATTTATAAAACATAAGTTTTCAGAGTACTTTTTCAATAGTACAATGGGTCTACTTCAGTGAGAAACAGAAAACTCTACATCTGAAAACCAGATACTTTTCCTGAGCCACTGCTGTGACCATTTTTGTGTTAGATTGGCAGGGAACTAGAAGGAGGCATTCCCTTTAATTGTGGTGGAAAACCATTTGGTTGTGTCATGTACGAGTACTTTCAATATAGAAAGATAATACATTCTGAAAGTCTTAGGTTTTGTTTTGTTTTTGTGAAGAAAGCAATATAGGGTTATATATGAGACTTGCAGCCTAATTAGAATTTGTATTAAAATAAATTAACATAAATGTAGGTGTCCTGCAGGACTGCCATGTGCGTTATATCTATTTTTTCTAAGTAGCCACTGCAACTACCGGAGCAGACAGTAGATGTCAAATCTTTTTTGTTGCTGCTTTTATTTCCAGAACAATAATAGCAATGCGGAAACAGCACATGGTTTTTCTAAAGTTATATTAGACATATCTGATCTTCATGTTTGCAGTAATCTGACTTTGGCAGGCTTTTTAAAGATGGGTTAGGGAGTATTACATTAGACAGTGGTGCTAGGCAGCCAAACTTATGATATTTTGCAGTCCAGAAAAGAAAGTTCAACACAGCCAAGATCTGAACAGAACAGATATTGTATATTAAAATAGGCTGGAAAACCTAAGAGAGAAACATCCAAATGTTGCCCAACTGAGCGATTGCATTGGCAGCTTGCATGGAGCTGAAGATCTAAATCAGATATGCAGAAAATGGGGAGATTGTAATCCCTTTAATAAGGGAAGTATGCCCTGTGGGGGACTACTCCTCCCAGCATGCAACTGCAAAATGTCATAGATCTCAGCCGGCCTTAAGCATTATGGCTGAAAAGCATGCAAAATTGCTTTGACACAAATAATCCTATATACAAAGTGGAGGCCATTGCCTCAGATGCTGCTGGAAAGCAAATGTCCTGTCCCTGTCCGAAAGAGATGGCAGAGATGTGAAATTACGGGGACAAATATTTTTGTCTGGTTGCACACCATTTATAAAACTATTTTGAACTCGTTGTTATTTGAGTTATGATTCTCTCTAGGAGAAACTTATTGCAAAGGTACTGGCATTTGTCATTAGAGAAAGTAATTTTTGTTTTTGGCAGGGACATCACTGCAGAAAATTGTATATTATAAAAACAAAGACAAATAAAGGAAATGGACAACAGTTACACTTTAAAATGGAAAATAGATGATGTTTCTAAATAATAAATTGAAAATTAAGGGATGATTCAACAAATACAAAATATTTAGGAGTATAGCTTTTCAAATTATAGCTTGTCAAAAATAAAAGAAAACTTTGAGCTGTATATCATCATTTGGCTGAAATACCATGCTGATGTCACCTTCCCAGATAACTGCAGGGACAGACACTGACTTCATGCAGTTAGAGATGTCTCATGCAGTGATGGGCTTCTCCAGATGCCTGTCTGCAAACACCTTTTTAGAGGAAGAGATTGTAACTCCACTTTGATACTGAAAATAAGTTTCCTGATTGCTGTTTAGCTGTTCTGCATCAAGTGACTGAATGCACATACATATTCTCAGATAAAATCTATACTGAGGTTGAGAACATACATAGCAGTGATTTGGCATAAAATCCTTTTATGAGGCTGTTGTGGTATTCCTAAAACAAACATTGTAAGATCAGAAAATTTTATAAATATAAGATTAAAAAAAACAAAATAGAAACATATATATTTTCACATGAAAAACCACCAAACAACCTTACCTCTGCCTCAATGTAATAAGATGTATTAGGTATGTAAAAGGCATCTTATTAAATATAATCTGATCAACGATCAGGGCAAAGGATTCCGATTCTTTCCTTCCTGTGTGTCTGGAAGATTAAGTTTACCCTTCTAGGTGTCCTCACATAAAATAGTTATATTAATAGTCATATATAAATAGTCATAAAACAATCATATTAATTTTAACCCACTTCTGTAAACTGCTGGAGATAATAATGTTATTTTCCTTAATTAATTCTTAACAATAATCCTAAAGTATGGTACTTTTTTTCATAAAGAAAAAAAAAAAAAAAAAGGAAAGGCAGTAAACATAACACAGCTTTAGTTGCACTCCAGAGCTTCTTTTTGTTGAACAGCTTCTTTTAAAAATGTCTATATTGCCACTTCTTAGGAGAATGCTACAGGATTTGTAGCAGAAAGCTGCAATGTCTAATTTCATATTATTTGACATGCAGTGCTTTTGACTCCTTTATCAGATATTTATTTACTCTTCTAGACTTCTTGGAAGAAGGCAGCAATCAGCAGGTTTGGCTTCAGGTTGGAGTGCTGCTAACATTTCTAGAATCAGATCCTTGCCCCTTGCGTGGTACCCTGTGCACCCACACACCTCACTGCTTCCCCTTGCAGGTTTTTCCGCATTTCTGCACTCCAACTGTTCTGCCAGCCCTTCAGAGCAGAGCAGAGCTGACTGAAAATTGCTTCCTTTGCTCACTGCTTTGTTAGCACGCAGAGGGAAGCTGCGGTCAGTGTTAAAAGAGCCCTTGGAACAGGTTTCCAAAATAGGGGGGAAAAGCCTCCCCCTACTGAAATGGCTGCCAGCTGAGGATTTTCTTGAGGAATGACAAGGACAGCCATTGCAGCAGCTCCTCGGGTATTGCCTCTACCAGCAACACTGCCAGCTCTGCTGGTGAGGGAAGTTCACGGGGGCTGCTCCATGACTGAAGCTGGTTTGGGCACCAGTGCTGTGCTGGGTTTGTTTTTAGAAAATTGACTCTATGGGCAGGCAACTTTTATAACTGTCAAGAGACAGGCCATAGACTGAGCCTTTAGTCACCAAACCTTTCCATTTCAGAAAAACAAAGTCACCCTAAGCCGTTATACAGCAGGTCCTGTGATGCTGAGTGCTTGCAGCCCTCCTGGGTTTTGCTGATGTTCATGGGTGGTAAGAGGGATTTTAGAAATATAAAAATGGAAAACTCATCTTCAAAATGTCATTTTTGAGTTACCTGACCTATAATTATGCCTTTCTTTTTGAATTCAGGAACTGGTCAGCCTTTCTCTCTGTGGGCATTATGTGAGCAAAAGCATCGAGCAGCCACCTCAGGCAGAGCAGACATACTCAAGCCAACAAAACTCAAGGGGAGACATTCCACATTATAGACAGACATGTCTGCTGGTTGTTCTAGATGTACTCTAAAGTTACAGGTAAACTTCTCTTATAAACACCCTTTCAAGCAGCCCATCTTTCCACCTTTACTGAGAAAAACCCTTGGCAAGACTTTTTTCTGACCTTCTCCCAGTTCTGGAATGCTCTGTATCATCTAAAGCCTTTAAATGCTTTTCTAAAAGACATACCTATAATCCTAGGAAAGCCTCAACTCGGATGCTGTGAAGTTCAGTTTTTTGTCTCTTCTCTGCCATCGTGTTCCCAGGGTGCTGTAAACCAAATGCCTTTCAAGGTATAGAAGTTCACAACTCTGAGGAAAAAAAGACTGTTAGATCCTATCAAAATTGTAAGGATACAGAGATGCATTTCAAGAGGAGCCTAATTTTTAGCTGACTGTCAGATTTTTGGCCATATATCTGATGATACTGAGTCCAGCATTAAACACAATAGATACAGATATTTTAATCTAAAAAAGCCCAAATAAATGTTGCTGATTATCTTGGTACACCAAATCATTGTCACACCCAAGGTGGAGACTGACTGAAGGGATTCTGTGTGCATTTATGTCACTTAGGCATAGATAAGTCCCTCACTATAATTAATCACTTAATTTTGGTTAAAGCCAGTACAGTATCAATTTCCAGGGATGTGCTGAGTACCATCCATTTGCTGAAACAGTCAGAAATGGAGAGGCATGCAGCAACAGATAGCTGAGGTTTGCATATTGTTCCAGAATAAGAGTGCTTTCTTGAGAGGGAGCCATAATGAGATTATATGAAAGATAATTCATACTGTAAATCTGAAACATTTTTGTCATGAAAAGAAAATCAATTAAATATTTTACCTTAGTTCAGTGCAGAGCCTTCCACATGGAATCAAGCTGAGAGAAAAGTCAAACCTGTTCTTCCTTCAGATGCAGAAAAGACTGACTTAAACAGATCTGTTTGGAATACATTTTGTGTTTAAAAACAGGGGGCAAAATCAGAATAGTAGCAAATGCAACAACTACATTTACTTTGACTTTAATGGATGAAATTTTATCTCAAGGAAACTAGTCAGATAACCAACAACTTACCTCACTCATCTGGAAAAGAAAGAATAAATGTTCCCCCATATATCTTTATTATCAATCTGAAAAAATGCACCACATAGCCAGGTAAAGCTCTGAAGTCGGTTATCCTCTTGATAGCACTAAAAGCAAATTTCTCTTTCCACAGCAATCCAGTAGAAATGTTGCCAATACAACCTTTCCTGCTTATGGAGATAATAGTAATGAATGAAAGGTCTATCATGACTATATAATAGTTTAAAATATAGCTTTGTCTCTCTTGACATCTGCATAGACTAAATGAGTTGTTGAAGGATTTGAGCAGTTTTAGAGAGTATATTAAGTTTCAGGACTTACACACAAAAAAATATTCATTTGGTTACATGCTGGAAATCCTGAGCCAACAATAACTTTGGGATTTATTAAAAGCAGGCCACTGTTTTAATGGGAAAATATTTTTATGCTATGAACAGTAATGACTTTTTTATAAGTCTTGTAAAAACTCAAAGAAGAGCAGTGAAGATTTTTGGGATGGATGAATTTTGCTGCTCTTGAGTCAATTAGTATAATAAAATATTTGTTTTGAAATGGACATAGCACCTGTTCCGTTTACTAGCAAGAAAACTAGAACTTTATTTACTATTTTAGTTGTAGAAAGAGGCTATAAAAACTAAAGATGAGCAGGTGTTAACTGATGCTCTGTGACACGCTACTTGTGGGTATCCTGAAATTGTCTGTTTCTAGTAGAACCATCAGCTACCTGGCAAGATTTTGGTAATACAGCAGATTATTACTACAGACTTTATTTCACTCAGTCTGTTCACTGCATTAGGCTGCCATTGTAGCATCTCTCTTGGAACTGCCCTTTGGTCTGGATTTCTTCTGATATACAACAAAATTTCCAGCCATGCTGAGGCAGGAGTTTTAGTGCATGGTTCCGTTCAGAAAAACTGTTACACTCCCAGTGTGCCTGCCAGTAGGTTCCCTTCCCATCCTGCTCAGTGGAAGTGGGTGATGGACATTTGTGCCCACTACTGAACCACTCACTGAAAATACCCAGGGGGTCACAAACAGCCTAGGCTGCTCTCTGCTGAGGAAAGGCAAGGAAAGGAAAGGAAAGGAAAGGAAAGGACCTATATTTTGGTAGGGGATTTGACTAATTGCTCATTTTATCTTAGCTTTTTGTACTCAAGGCATTTTGTTTTCTCATTTCTATCAGAACTTGACCATTCAGTATTGCAATATGTTCCTGTTGGGAGACAGTTGTTTCATTACTTTGCTTTCTACTGCATATGAAATTTAGACTGTAATGTGATAAGCTTCTGTTTAGCTTTTGCTGGATTCATTCCACTGTTTTGTCCTCCATCTATGCTCCAATGGTAACATGGCTGGAGAAATGCGGTATTCTGAAATTACAGAAAGTTACATTGTTGGTTTGATTTTTTTTCATATTTGTTGGAAAGATATTGAACTTCAGAAAAAGCTGCAGTTGTGGTGAGAACACTTAAAATAGAGCAGTGTCTGCTACAGCTTCTGCATGTGTGTGTGGTGTGGGTGGGAATTCCCCAGTAACTGATGCTGTGTGCAACCCTGAGGTGTTAACTCCTTCTCATATGGTGACCACTGTGTGTATCCTACTCTATACTGCAGCTTCCTCTGACAAATCTCCTTCTGCCAAATGAGTTTCTACCTTCTTCAGTGTTGAAATATACCAATTTCTGCCACCTTCTCTGCCTCAGAGAATCTGTGTCTACAGCCATATGGATACAGCATCCCAGATCTTTCATGTGCAGTTCTTATGGACTATCACTTAAACTGTGGCAGATGTTTAACTCACCTGAATCAACCAATCTAGTTCCACAACCAAAGATTCATGATGGTTAGAACTGATATACATCCACCTACCAATTACAGGAAGTTCTCCTAACTTCTGCTTCCATTCTGTTTGTCTCTTCAATGTCCTTTGACTTGGCTGTAAGCACTTTTTCCAATATTTCTTTCATATTCCTGTTCTTCTAAGGAGAACTGTTGCAACATGCACTTGTAACACCTTCTGTCTATCTATAACTCATTAGGGTAAATATTTCACCTGTTCTTTAAGTTGTAATGATGGCCTTTTCTATCTGAAGCAACTGTGAAAAACTTGCCTTTTTTGGGATGGGTAATTTTGAAACTCAGAACGAGTTGCTCCTTGTATTCCCTAAGGGACTTACCAGGATAAATTTACAGCATTGCTTCCCAGGTAAATAACAAGTCATAGACTCTCTTAATTGATTCACCTCTTTCCATCTGACCACATATCACAGGCACATCAACAAACATGGTAAGGTTAGATGGGAATTTGCAGAAAAAACTTATTCTTCCCAATAGCTGTTTATCTGTGTTCTTGCACCTGGGGATAAATGTGGGATGAAACACAGAGCATGCTTGTGACCAGCTCTTGCAAGGCAACTGATCTGAGCTTCCTCCATGGTGATTTGTGGTTTTACCACTGCTACTTTCTAGATGCAAACAGGGAAAAATATTTAGTTGTTTCAAATGCCAGAACTGTTTCTTTAACAAAAAGCATTTCTCCTTCAGACTTCTACATAGACTTGATTTGTCTTCCTGTGGGAATGAATTTAGGCATATGTGGAAAATAGATAACTTTTGTACTCACTGTAATCTATTTCAAAATACCCAAAGAACTGGACACATTTTAGCCTACCTGCTCATTGCTACTGAACAGAGCAAGGACATGGACCTCTTGGCTGCGAGATGCTCTGTTGCTGCTTTCTCACTCAGAATTTATCTGAGTGAGAGCAAACATCAGGATCAGTTTTTACAGGTATATTTTCGAGGCCGTTTGGACATACACAGTTGCACACAAATACTCTGTGTGCATAATATCCTATGGCACATCATCTATATTCATTTCAATGGAAGTTAGGAGATTTTGGAACTCCCTCTGCATCTGTTTGCCCATACACCCTGTGAGAAAATGCATTTTAATCATGCCATTGGACTATGGGCACTGTCAATGCACTTACCTGTATCTAATCCTCCCCATGGCATATTTAAATTGCAAACTCACCTAATATTCCATTGTGCATTAAAATATGTGGATTTATACAATGTCTGTGTTTATGCAGTTCATATAGAAATATGCTGAATGTTTTTTAGATTGCAAAGTCACAAGTACAAAAATAAGGGTGAGTCAGTTGTACTTAAACATTTGCTACTTAGTGTATGGCTCCAAACAACTGTTACAGCTCATAGTTGAAAGCCTGCATATCCTATGCAGAATAAATTAACTCCTGGGCATTATGCACTTCTCAGCACCTCGAACTTGAGAAACTGAGATGAGGTAGCAGAATTATTACAATAATTATTATAATATTAGGTTAGAAAGAGAGAACCAAGAAGATTCTTTTTTTGGTGTATTTGGGGTTTTTTTTGTTGTTGGGTTTTTGTTTGGTTTTTTTTTGTTTTTGTTTTTTCTTATTGCAGTTAGGCAACACGGGGGAAAATAAAGGAATTTTAAAAAATTCTTGGTTTTCTACTCTGGTATCACACTGGAATACCTTTATCACAGTTTATTTTATATTACAAGTATGCAGATACTCAATCTACAGAGAAGTCATAGCCAAAAGAAGTGTAATAGAAGTGTGTAAGATAAGTAAATTTACAGTTAACTCTCCTGTATTTTCACATGTTAATGTATTTGGGATTCTTAAGTTTAACCTTAACTCTGTATTTTCTGAATTTAGAAAACTAGTTTAAGATAATTGCACCATCTATGGGGTTACTTTTTTATTTCTCACTCTATTTACTGATATTTGCTTCTACCCATATATCTTCAAAAGAGAAAGTAGCTGATTTGTTCTTGCTTTCTGTTTAAACATGTATATGCTAACATTAACACTTGACCAATGTCAAGACAGAGTTAAGGTAGACTGCAGAGATGAGTAAATATAAGGCAGAAACTATGTGCTTTGGGATCATGACATCTTTTCAATATTAGAAAAGAACTGCTGCCAGAATCTCCAGGCTGATTCTCAGGGGAGAGGTGTGGAGAAACTTCTGGCTCTTGATTGAGCCTTCAGCTCAGTGAAAATTAAAACATTGAAGCCTACAAGGAAACTATTGCCAAAACCACAAAAATTAGACTTTTTGCTGAATAGAACCTATAGAAATTAATCTTTCATTCTGAGTTTAGAATGTAACAAATAGTTTGTTTCAGCTGAGCTTGAGAGTGGAGTTATACATTTTTACCTGTCTAAAAAACGAAGATCTTAAATGACAAAATACCTAGCACCCTCTCTGTGACCTTCATTTTATTGGGAACCGTTTCCCACTGAAGACAAATAAACGACAAGTTCACCCCATTACACCTGTATAGTCCCACTCAAAGTAATATACTTTGTATTTCCATAAAGGCCACAAGTGCACATGAGTTTTAAAAAGAGGAGCTTAAACAACTGAAATGTGGTAGAAGCCTATAGCTTACCAAACCAAATAAAAACTCCAGCAATTTGAACAAATCTTTTGCTGGGACCTTCTGAAGATAAATACTCATCCATCCAGCTCCCTTCCTGTTTTGTAATGTCTCCCTGTCTAATTTAATAAATGCTTTCTTGCTGTTTCTTGGCATCTTCCAGAACAAGGAATGTAAACTGAAAAGACCATGGAGACTAGGGTTGGCCCAGGACTGCACAATGAATAATATCAGGAGACACAGAGACGAGTCTGTCAGCCCATACCTCTTGCCACGGCCTCTATGAGGGAAGGTTGCTCAGTGCTGTGTGAAACAGACTTTTGTTATACAATAGTTAAGACACATGAAAGTCAGAAGAAAAATGCATGCTCTAACAGGTCAGCTGCTAAAACTACCACAGCACAGGAAAAAAAATTCCAAAAGTAACAATAGGAAAGGTTATGATGGAGACAAAATAGTACAGCACAACAAGGATGACCAAAGAATTACTGACACTATTTTATGACACCTTCAGACAGGTAGAACATGCCAGGAAAGGACAGTAGCTGCTGGATAAATATATTTTATTTATTTATAGTCTATAGTTGTCTATTATTGTTTAAATTAATGAAACAGGATTTGTACTGTGACAGCTGCTCTCCAAAATGAGCACCCAAACTTTTGATGTCTAAATTGTTTAAAGTTAAGATAATTCCTTTTTAAATAGTATATCTCAAAATATACATGAAATTCATCTCTCTGTGAAGTGGACTTTCTACACAAGGCCTGAGATTTATTTTCTATTCATTCATGGAAGAGCCATTGCTGTAGATGCACATAAGAAGGTGTACTTAAAACATTCATTAATTCTGCTTCTGGGTGGCCTTGGAAAACTATGAAGGCTCTTCAGACTCTAATATTTTGGCTCCACATAGTTTTGCCTTTCAGAAATAGATCACAATTGTCTACATGTTCATACGGCCTATTCTTGGATCTTTGAGCTATCACAAGAGAGTATTGTATTCATAAAAATTCAATGCTGAATGGCATTTATCTGCAGATTGCAGAGACCTTTGTAGAAGAGGAAAAGCTTTAATGGCAAAACAGTACGATATAGTGTGCAAAGAACAGCATGGTTTCTAGCATTGCCACTGGGGATTAGGTATTCCTGAATGAGATCAGTTTGGTGTAGATTTTCACCTATTTGTCAAAGAGGGCAAGGCTACTCTTGCTTGTTGTGGAATGATTTGAGATTTATGCAGAAAGACTAATGAATTCTTATTTATTCATATAATTCATTTCTTTATGGCTTGTTTCCAAAATTCTGTCTTTGCCCCTTCTTATAAGGCCACTGCAGGGTTTTGTTTGACGTTAGGAGAACATTTTGAGAGAGCACAGCCGACCGTGATCCAAGTGCTCTTCAGCGCTCTTTAGGACTCCAGAAGAGTACTCACAAGTACTCACTAGCTTACGTGCCCCTTTCATTCAGGTACTGCAGTCTGTTACTGTTACCTCTCCTTTTCACTGTAAAGTTCAGGTTAGTGGAAGAATATCCTGCATCTTCTTTAATAGCCTTGGCCATACAGGGAGACCTGCGCAGTACAACAGCAGACCAACAGCAGATTGCCACCACAGACTGACAGCCCTTTGCGAAATAGGTATTTGGAGTTTCTGAGGGACCCTGAAATCACTTTTATGACTGGAAGACCACTAAGATGAAGGTAAACAACTTTTATTGCAATGTAATTCATTACAAAAATAATCAGTTTGAAAAATAAAAATAAATTGAGATAAAGTCTCAATAAAACTAAACAGAAAACTAAAGATTATAGCTAGGGACATGGAGATATCCACAGGCCTTACTGACCCTGGTCAGCCCTCCCAGGTGCTCCCAAACCCTGCCCACAGCCCAGGGCCCAATTTCAGCCCCACAAGACCATCAGCCCCTGCCCCACAACTGTCACAGCAGGGCCAGGTTCCAGCTCCTCATAGCCCTGCCTTGTCCAGCTGTGCATCCACTGAGCCAGGCTCACCCGTAAGCCTGGGTCCCAGCCTATCCTCAGCCCATTCCCAGGGAAGTGCCCAATGCCCAGGGCTGGGGCTGGTCCTGCTGCCCCCAGCTGTCCTTGCCCCCAGGGTACTGCCCATCCAGATCCCAGTTGGAGGATTCCCGTGGCTCTCATTGCCTGACCCCAAGGAGCCACTGGCCTTCATAGCACTCTCATGACAAGGTCAGTTCAAACCCAGGAGAGGATATAGGCATTTAAAGAAGCTGTTTGCAAACCTGACTTTTTCATTACCACAACTGAATCAAAGACCTTTTAAAATCTCTCCATATTACTCTACAGATTCTTTCCTTACATTTAGCAGTCTGCACAATGAATTTGTAAATCAAATTTTGACCTATTGCATTTTGACCAAATTTTGACCAAATATTGACCTATTCATTTTCACCCCTTTTGGTTGTCTAAATGGTCAGAGATTAGGTCTGGCACCATAAATATTAATGATCTCCACACAGCAGGAGACCAACATTTGGTTGGCCAGTACTTAAAAATCTAGTTTATGTTCCCATGTGTCATCCATTCACTGGTGTCTCTCATTGTACAACTACGTAACGGCACTGTGGTAATCCCTTGTACAGACACGTAAATAACTACACCAAACCCACAGATGATAACAGATTCAGGTGATTTTCAGTTCTTTGATGTCTCAAGTGTTTTCCTGGTAATTTTTCTCTTTTGAATGTTAATCTTTTTTATTCAGCACTTCTAATCCTGAGCTAAATTTTAGGAAATGGATTCCCATGTGGCTCATGTTTTATTGAAGTATGCACACTTTGTTTTCTCACATTGTTCTTTCTGATAGTGTGAAAAACACCAACCTATGAAGCAGTTTCTGAAAAAATGTTGTGACTTTATGAATTACATTATTTGTTATGTTTCCATGAGAAAACAACAATCTAGGTCTTCCCTTCCAGAGCCTACTGTATCCCTATGAGATGGGAATGTGTGCAGTTCATGTTGAAGGAATAACTTTGTTGTTTATCTAACTTTAGGCGTAAATTTGACATCCAATTTAACATTTTACATACCCATATGCTGGCCTCTTCCATCTTCTGAATGGTCTTTGCAGAGAAATAAATAAACAAACAATTACAAAGCAAAAAACTTTGAAACTGAGATCGACCTTCCTCAAACTGTAGTAATTTCTGCCAAATTGAGGACTCCAGCAACATGCAGGAAAATTAGGCCTGCATAACATGAGATCCCCTCATCTGGATCTTGATAAACTTGAAACAGAGATAAGAGGAAACACATCAACAACATATCCAAACCTTCCCAAAGAATATTAATCAATGCTTTACAGCCTCCCAGATCACACTATCAAACATTGGGTATAAACCCCTCAAATTTTAAAATTTTGCATTAAAACATCACTGCAGAGTTAATGGATTAGACTTTCAAAAAGCTTTGGGTATCATTCACACTGTTACCCTCAAAACAGGTATTGGATGCTCTGTGAGTGTTGACAGCACCCTCTGAGTTCAAGGTAATATGGCTTATCCATGGGTAGACATGGACTTTAATATCTAGTGATGAGTCAGAAATAGTCTCTTAAATTTTTCCTTATTTCTTTTTCTGATGGACTTTACAAAATCCCTTTCAAATTCTTACATATTTGCTGTGGAAAAAGTTAGCAGTCAGAACAGACTCCTACCTGTAACAAAAAGAAATTTAATTAACATTTAAGGAAGAAAATTTAAAAATGGAGCTTAAACAATGGGCTAGATTTATAGACTAATTTGTTTAATACAAGTGCAGTTTGTAGATGTTCAGAATCAACTTGTAACTCTGTCATGAAAAATGGCTAGTAGCTTCCATTTAACACTGAATAAGGAACTGAATTTAACAACAACAGCAGAGCTATTCTGCATCTTGTATTCTGTTTCAAATGATATCTTTTGCCTAAAACCTGCTCTTGCTCCTGCTGCTTAGCTTCCTCATTACTTGTTATACAAAGAGTGCAGTTCTGCTTGAGGATGAGGGATTAAGGAGTAAGACTGCAGTGAGGTTAAAGATGTATGAGAAGAACAGAGTGGTGTGTCATATGGGTGACATTTATCAGGACCCAGGTGCTGAGGGAGTTAAAACTTTCTGAGCCAGCTTCACAAAATACATCTTTTTATCCACTTTATGTTTCAGTTAACACAGTAAGCAGAGGAGGAAGTGTTCTCTTCCTATCTTATCTATGCCTTCTCCTGGAACTTGCTAGTAGTAGCCTAGCACGTACCACCTACTGCAAACACACAGGGCAGAGATTCAACTACTGTTCCATTAGGAATGTAGTATTCATCAGCTACTGCTTCCTGGCATTTTGTGTGTACTGCATCCTGCAAAGCCTCTGTTCCCTTGAGGATTTGGAATATCACATCATTTTTTACACAGACTAACTTATTCCTAAAGGATGACTTTGGCAATGCTGTGAAACCATTTTAAAAGCATGTACTTTACATGCAGTTGTACTTCAGTACTGAATCCCATTCAGCACTGATGAAAGATTCCCACCTATTGTGGAAATATCCATATGTTTTCCCTTTTCTGATGATGTTTACTTCTAGCAGGGGCAAGAAATTCTTGATACTACTCTTTTATGAAACAAACAAACAAACACACACACACACACAAACCCCAAAACCCAACAAACCCACAGTTTTCTTGAATTCAGTGATCTGTGCTGACAAACCTTGTTGACTATCTGGTAAACTGAATAACCAGTGCTGAAAAGCCTCTCCAATTAATCTACTGAGCTTCACTTTATTGTAATTTGACCTGTAATTTGTTTGGTTTTCTTTTTAATTTCCAACTGTAGCTGAGATTTCCTATACTATTAAGACTCAGATTTTCATTTGTTCCTAAGAAGACTTTTAAACAGTGCTTAAGAGTGCAGTAGTTGGGGGTTTCCGCAGAGAAATGAATGTTGACACAACACATGACAATGCAAAGTTTCTTGCTGCACCAAATATACTCATTCAGCTGTTGTTGCACCTCTCTACAATTCCTGTTCTGCAATCTTAGGAAAATTTGGATTACTATGAAACATTATCTCTGTCCCTTCTGAAAGGAGTGCTGGAAACTCTACAGTTTTCCTTTAGAGAAAACCCAAAAGAAAAAATGGTGTCCAAACAAAGCAGGGTAAGATATAGCAGAAAGCCTTTTCTTGCTGAGAGTGGATGTGGTGCCAGGAGAGTTATCTTTGCTGTGACAGATGGGGGCTGTTTCATTCATTCACTGGGTGTGAGGTACCGTGCTCCTTGAGAGGGCTGCACCTGAGAGCAGGGAGGAATGATGCCTGTTCCCTCTTTCTGCTGGTGACAGTCGGGGTTCAGATAGGAGCCGTGGCGGACGGGAGGACTGCTTTGTTCCCTCGGGACAAGCCGATCCAAGCCATGCCGGGCAGAAGTCTGGCTGTGCAGGGCTGGCATGAGGAGCACAGGAGTGGCTGCAGGCCAGTGGCATCAGCGCTGCCGGTCCCCAGAGGAGCAGCGGGCAGAGCCACAGCAGCGCCTCCACACGATGGAAGGAGGCTGACTTTATCTAGGGTTATGCGTCTAATATATCGGGTACCAGGACGCTGCTGAACATTCCTGAGCTGAAAGAAGACTGGGGGAAAGATCCTCCCCCTGCAATGGCACGGTAGGTAAGGGGAAAAGGAGAGATTGCTTTTTTTTTCATTTCCAGCAAATTGAAATTTTTAGTGTTCCTAGAGTGACCTTTTTTCAGTACATAGTCAAACGTAATATAGTTGTAGAGTTTAAAAATCCCCTTTGTATGCCTATTCCGACTAAAATGTGCAGCCAGAACCACCTCAGACCTTAGCTGACCCAAGGTCATAAAGAAAAATTATGTTGTCATTGCTACAGATATTTAATGATACACCCTGGCACTCAGCTTCTCTTTAGACTAGCGCTGGTTAGAATTTTTAGGAATACCTTATAAAAAGAAAGACCATTTCACTTAGGTGGCTCTTGTTTTGTTAAGTTATACTAAAAAAGTCTGCCGATATCTTTGTGAACCCTTTTTAACTATCTCTTTAACCCACTGCAGGAGCAACTGCATTACCAGAAAGGGCAGGCTCAGCCTTCATAATCTTTCACGTCAGTTTGTTCCAGGACTTCACACTGGTTCTTGTTAGAAAGTTTTCTCTGGTTTCAGGCTGAAATCCTCCTTGCTGTGAGTTTAACTTACAGCCCCTTTTCTCATCTTTACTGAACACGGAGAACAGTATATTATGCCTCTCTTCATAGCTGTAATGTGTAGCTACCTGTATTTTACCTTTTATCATGTTTCTCCTAATTATTTCTTCTCCATAAAATATAGCTCAAATTCCTTCACTATTTCTGTACGTTTAAATATCTCTGATCATTCTTGCTGCTGTTCTCAACGCTCTCTTTAGTCAATCCACAACCTTCTTTAATTAGGGTCCAAAAGATTAATGCTTTTATTTCCACTGCAGCTTTGTGAACAGTGCAAAAAGCAGAAGAACCTAAGACAAAGGATTATAGGCATAACTTTTCTTTTTATAGCTCAGTAATAAAATTATGCTTTGCCACAACAGGAAAAGACCATTGAGTTGTGTTCACTTAATTATTTGTGATAAATCTGATAAAGATTTTTGTCCATAGATAGATACAGTGTAGATTGCATATGCAATCCACTACAAGCTTCTGTTCAATAACTCAGCAGCTTTGTCGTTTTTTCCATCTTATATTTGTGCAGTTGTTTATCCATACACAGAAGAAGAGCTTGGAAAAAAAAAATCAATAAAACCAAGAAATTGCTTCTTTTTTTCTCCACCAACAGCAAAAGTCTTGGCATCACCTCTCAGTATATTGCTGAACTTTATTCCTAGTGGGAATCTGGCTGGCACAGAACAAGCTCTAGTAAGTATGCAACTGCATATTGACCTCTACTTGCTATTCATTGTGTGATTAGGATTTTAATAATGGCCTGCTCTTAAGGATGAGTGGGAGTTGTTTGTCCCTTGCTCCTTCATAAATGCTATTGCAATAACAGATTGACAAGAATTTTCCCTTTAATTAGATTCAAGTATTTTAGGGAAGCAAAAGCCAGTTTGCTACAGAGCACATATGCAAATGCATGGTGGGAAGTAGGAAATGGTAACGGTCTGGAGCTGCTTCTTCAGCACCGTGATTGACAGATTCAACAGGCACATCTGGTAAGCAACTTCATGGCAGGGCCTGCATAAGCACACTGTAAAATTGTAAATGTGGTCTGTGGAGGATAAGGGCTCCTTAGATCTGACATTATGTTTACCAGGCTCACACTTTTCTAGCAGGAGAGGCCCTTCACCTTCTACTGTAAACAGAAAGAAATCAGAGGCTCTCACATGCGGGGCTGTTGGCAGATCACCATGAACTTGTTTCAGCCAGAGCACACTTCGTCGTCATGGTCAGTGAAAGCCTCCGAGCTTCAAAGGTAAGTCCTGTGCTCAAAGAGAGACATTGCAATGACCCACGACTCCTGGCAGATTTGGTTTCAGTTACTGGAAGATTCTCAAAAAATTCAAAGGCACTTCAGCTCCCTTCAAACTTCAGCAAAGAGCAGCAGACCTCCTAGACAAAGCGCAAAGTGTAGCACTAGCAGTCCAGCGAGAGTCTGCATCTTGATTTCACTAGAGCAGATGTTATCTGCAAGCAATTAACATACTTGTCATCACCAGTAAAATAGATACAGAACTCTTTGAGCGTTTTTTTTTTATCCACCCTAAAGAAAAGTGTTTGTGCACAAAGCAAAATTTCCACATTAGTATTAAAATAACATTCAGTGAGGCAAGTGGCATGTGTCACTTTTTCAGTTTCTTCCAGTTCCTTTTTTTTTCAGAGAGCAATGCTGTAACACTTAGACCAGAGCTAGAGAACACATTTCATCACTGAGCTATATCTTTTAACAACGGAATCTTTGATGTCTGTATTTTTTACTTCACTGTTATTATTTTCAAATGCTACTGTTTGTTTTGCATAGAACCACAGCGAGTACATATCCCACTCTTATGAGCGTGGCAGGTTGACCCTGGCTGGACACCAGGTGACCACCAAAGTCGCTCCATCACTCCCCTCCTCAGCTGGGCAGGAGAAAATATAACCGAAGTCTTGTGGGTTGAGATCAGGACAGGGAGAGATCACTCACCAGCTGCCATCACGAGCAAAGCAGACCTGCCTTGGGGAAATTAGCTCAATTTATTACCCATTGAACCAGAGTAGGATAAGGAGAAATAAAATCAAATCTTAAAGAACACATTCCCCCTGCCTCTCCCTTCTGCCTGGGCTTAATTTAACTCTACCTCCTCCCACCCAGTGGTACAGGGGGACACAAAATGGGAGCTGCAGTCAGTTCATCACACATTGCTTCTTCCACTCCTTCCTCCTCAGGGGGAGAACTCCTCACACTCTTCCTGCGCTCCAGAGTGTGGTCCCTCCCACAGGAGACAGTCCTCCACAAACTTCTCCAGTGTGAGTCCTTCCCATGGGCTGCAGCCATTCACAAACTGCTCCAGCTTGGGTCCTTTCCACAGGGATGCAGTCCTTCAGGAACACACTGCTCCAGTGGGTGCCCCCACAGGGTCACAAGTCCTGCCAGCAAACCTGCTCTGGTGTGGGCTCCTCTCTCCATGGCTCCACAAGTCCTGCCAGGAGCCTGTTCCAGCACAGGCTTCCCACAGGGTCACAGCCTCCTTTGGGCACCCACCTGCCCTGACACGGGGTCCTCCATGGGCTGCAGGTGGACCTCTGCTCCCCCGCGGACCTCCCTGGGCTGCAGGAGCACAGCTGCCTCACCATGGTCTGCACCAGGGGCTGCAGGGGAATCTCTGCTCTGGTGCCTGGAGCACCTCCTTCTCGTTCTTCATTGGTCTTGGGGGCTGCAGAGCTGCTGCTCTCACTTACTGTCATACCTCTCGTATAGTTGAAATTGAAATTGTGCAGGATGTTTTTTTCCTTCTTAAATGCATTATCCCAGAGGATATTGTTGACAGGCTCAGCCTTGGCCAGTGGAAGTTCTGTCTTGGAGCTGGGTGGCATTGGCTCTATCAGACACAAGGAAGATTCTGGCAGCTTCTTACAAAAGCCCCCCCTGTAGTCCCTCCACTATGAAAACTTGGCCACACAAATCCAATACAATGACTTTCACCACAACATAACCTCAGAGAAATCCAAAGATTTCACTGAGCTCCAAAGAGCTGCTTTCTGTTTATATGGATGTATGAGGAACCCAGGGACATAGCCATGTATCATCAGTGCGCCTGTTTTTAAAATTCTGAGTGTGCTTTGCAGCAGTCACAGCCCTAATAATCATACTACCTTGTTAAAATAACTGTCTTCGAAACCTGTCTTCCAAAGAATCTTTTAATCAGCTCAAAAGTTTAGAAGACAAGATCTACTCCACAATTTCTCTGTACTCACAGCTAGTTGTTCCTCTGTCTAGGATCTCTGTTTGTAAAGACTTGCTCCAACAGAAGTGCTTCACCTCCCAAATGCTAGGCCTTCATTTGTGAGATTTAAAAAAAAAATTATTTGGAAGTTTCTCAGGTATATTGAGTTAGTTAAAGGATTGAAAATTAAAACATTTTCCTGGCCTGCTGTTTTCAGAGTTGTTATTTTCTTAACCCTGACACATAATGGGATGATTCCCTTTACACTGCTTCCTCTCACTGAATTCATTTGAGTTGTTGCTGTCTTAGAGAAGTGAGATGATTTTGTGGCTAGTGTGTTGTAGGAGGGGGAAAGTGGTCTCAGTTCTTAGAACTGCCACAGGTTTCTACTTTGATCCTGGACAAATAATTTGATCCCAAGTTATTTTATCTCTAACAGAAGTCTGCTAGTCACTTTTCTCAGTGAGGTCTTAAAAAAACATGTCCCGTGTTTCTGATATGCCAGAAGTAATGGGACAACTCTTGACTGGGGCTTATGTGTGACACAAATAATAACAATTTATGCAGGGAAGTAAGAAACTTGAAGTCCTTCCATAGCCCTTATGAAGGGTTATTTAACATCTCAGCTCATCAGCTCAATGTGCTTCTTGAAATAAGCGGTGTTAACCTAATTTACAGAAGGAATTTTCTTTTAGAAGGTCAAAAGCAGGCAGCAAGCTGTAGCATAAAGAGCTAGCAGAAGAAATTGAACTTGAAACCAAGCTGCTCTGATTCTACTTTATTTAATCTGTTCTTCCTAAATATCCCCAAGCTCTGCAGCAGCTTCTGTGTTGATTAGTGACAGGAGTTGAGTAGAAAGTGACTATCATGCCAGAAAGACTTGGGGGCACTGAATCTGGAATGAGCCACACATATTTAAAACTAGCTAATATAGTGACATCTTGAAGCAGCCTAGGGCAGAGAAGTTTCCTCTAAACAGAGGTTTCTAGCCCACAAGTCCTTGAATACTTTTTGTGAGTAAATGATTCTGTGGCATGAGCTCTAATTAAAATCATATCAGGCCTGTTCCATATTACCCAGCACAGCCTCTGGAGCTTGCTTCTGTACCTTCCTCTGCCTTACCCGCCAAGCCCTCCTTGTTTACATTCCAGATGCACAGACTGTCAACGCAGCCGAGCTCATGTAAAATGAACCACATGAATGGGATGGGGAACACCTGAAAGAAGGAGGTTTGTGCACTTCAAACTGTGTGAGATATTACAGTTCAAAGATGGTGTGGCAAAGAAAGTCCTGCCTTTATGTACTGTCATGATGGGTGGAAACAGAACATTAAATGATGGCTCCTGAAGTTCTAATAAAAAATAGTAGTTTCCCTTCGACTAAGAGTGAGGTGGTCACGACGAGAGGGCTAGTTATAAAGCTGTAAATTTGATACAGGACCTCTGTTAAACATCCTTTTGTCTCAACCAGCTCTCAAAGAACTCTTAATCTATTAGAGTCATCTACTTAGAAAATAAAAAGATAATATGAATCAATTATTTCGGTGGATATCTCATTTACATGTTGAAATGTAAAAAGTTCTGCTTCTCTGATGAAGGGCAAGGCGAACAATTCAGAGATCATCTGCTTTTTTACAGCACCAACCCTCTTTTCATCACTTCCCCAAAATTCCCCATAATTTTGTATTATGTCCCATTCCAGAACAGCTATGCTGCACCTTTACCCTTCTCTTTCCATAGTTTCCTTTTGCATTTAGATATTGTTCTGTGCATCCTGGGGAAAAAAGTGTAGAAAATAAGCCATATAAGCAAAATTAGCCTTCTATTGTATTTTACTGTCTTCATCATGTAGTTTTTGCTGATACAAAAATATTATTAGAAATGTTTTTACTCTGCAGAACTACTGAAAAACAAAAAGAGTTACTATTGGACTAATGCCAAGAAACAAAACAAAGAAGTAAAAAGGCATTTTGGATGGGCAGTTTGGGAGACTCAGTGGCAGGTATTTGAGGTCCTGAAGATTTTATATCAGTGGAAACTTTAATAACTGAGGATGCCAATGGTGTACTTTTTTGATGACCATCTGCGATATTAATCCTTTGAAGACTGCAGTCAATAATGGTTTATTCAGTGCTGACAGGATGCTCTGTGCCAGGGAAATCCAGGTTGCCAGAAGCAAGTGGTTAGTTGTTATTGAACAGCCAAGCTTCAGAGTGTTACCGTGGCCCACTCTATACCAGTGGTAGTACAAAAAGAAAAATTCACTTATAGATGCCAGAAAAATAGAATAAATGGGAAATAGATGTTGTAAAATCAGGACATTTGAAGAATGCCTCTATGAAAGCAATCAGAGACCAGAATTAAGTTAAACTTTACAAGAGATTTCATCTGAGCCGGAAAATAGATGACAGAAGCAACTGTGAAAACTTTCCTAGTTGAAGGCACAATTTACTTTTCATAGCTGTGATTGAAAATTTTATTTTCAATGTTTTGCATCTTGAGAATAGCCCTCTTTTATGGAAGATAACTTAGTTTGGTCTCAGAGTTAGATGTAACTGAGGAAAAGCAAAAGCACTTAATAACACTTCCAGTAGAGTTGCAGTAGGGCTTCACATGGCTTTTGTTCTCTTCAGTTATGTTCAGGTTCAGAATCTTCCATCTCAACTAAGGATGATAGAAGCTGCTACATTAACCTGTGAGTGAACTCTTTTATTCCTTCAGAATCCTTTTGAAGAGACATTTTCTCAAAATGTGTGAAATGTGTGTGTTGATTTAGTGTAGCTTCCTTTCAAGTACAAACACAGACTGAAATGAGTGAGGCCATGTCACCACACATAAAACTTATAATTTCCTTTTTCCTTTAAAAATGAGGATCAGTCGAATATTGTTGTGTATGCTACAGATGGTGCTGCTAGAAAGGCTGGTAAACATTTTTTAAAAAATGTCTCTAGTAGACATTATCCTATTTTATGTAAGACTCTAATTAGTTGATTCAAGTGATATCACCTTACAGCACAAAAATTAGTGGTACTGTGAAAAACTGAGACCTTCCTCTGTTGTTTAAAGTCTGTACATTTAAACACCAGGCTTGTTTACACAGTTAGACGGAAAGCCTTATTAGGGATTAAGAACATCCTGTAAAAGGAGAGACTGTATTTTGGAAAAAATACAGAGAAGAGTTGATAAGAGGTTACCGTTGCAATGGCTTGTATGTGCTGACCAGAGGACATTACAATTGAGTAAGAAATTGTATTACCTATGTAGACTGTCTTAGCTGAATTACTGCCTGACCATTGTGCTCAGACTTTTATCATAGCAATGCTAGGAAGAAGCTGACACACTACAGGGAGTTGAAGAAGAGCAACAAAAATTATGAGAACTCTAGAAATACACCTTAACAAAAAATGGCCTGAGAAGTTTCACCATTTTCACTTAAAAATTTGCTTGCACCACACTATTGCTGGGAGAAGGAAGAGATTTTTAGTAGCAAGACTGTTACAACAAGATTAAGAGGCTGAGTATTAACTGAATTCAGACAAAATGTACTCATTCTATGCCCGACTTTGACTCTCTTCTTTTAATAGACACATCTGCATCTAAGTTCTTGGGTTTAAATGACTCAAGGCTTTCTGTGGGCTGTTGTAAGAAAATACAAATGACTGAAGTTGTTTAGGAGTCTTTATTAAATAGTTTGAGAAAACTATTTAAATGACATGAGAAAATACTGATTTACTAAAGCTTTGTGAAAAAGAGTCTTTTGTAAAAACACCTCAGTTTTTGTGAGGATCTGTAACTAAGTAACGGACAGGGTTCCAGAAGAGCAGGAACAGTGTTTTCCCTGGACAAATCTGTTCTGGTAAATTAAGTGGTTTTGGGGCCATTCTCTGACATTAAAGCCAACTGGCATGGAAGATCTCATATCCATATTGTGAAAATCTCTTTACTCTCCATTGCATGATAGCTACCTCCAATTTATGTATTGGAAACATTATGTAAGGAATGCCTGTTTCCAGATCATGCAATGGAATTATTTAGCAAAACAGCAGCAATCTCTGGCAAAAATGGTCCCGGGATTGTTCTGCAATTTTGTGGACAATCAAATCTCAGTGGAACAACTCCTGGGACTGTTTAATTCACTAGAGTAGATGAGGTTGAAGTGTGTTGCTGGAGATCCCAAGCCATCATGATCAGTGTTTTCATGCTTTCTCACACAGTGAACAGAACCAGCTGGGCTCCAGAACAAGAGACTCTAGGGTCCAGCAGCAGCGTGTGTCTGAGAAAGAGAAAATAGAACTTTGGTTGGCATCCTCTGGTAGCCCTAGTGAGGCATTTCACTTCTTACATGCTCTTCATCTCAGTTTCCAAAATGAAAACAAAACCAACCAACCAACCAACCAACCAATCAATCAATCAAACAAAAAACCTGACATCAAAAGCCTGACAAAAGCTCTTGACATGAAAAGTTTCATAGACCACCAAAAGTGACAAGTCTTGTAAAATCAAATCACAAGTTTGTCTTGAGAAGCTTGGAGAAAAAAAGCTTCAGCTGATGTTCAGAAGAGTCTTATGACCCAGACTACTTTGGCTTTTGAGTGTCCAAACATAGACACTTATGGAAACAAAGTCATTCGGAATTACCAGTGTTTTTGGAAAATCCAGAAGGCATTAGTTTTTATACTCTGCAGGATCTGTGTTTTTCCCTTTGGTTTTTGCCGCAGTGGCTTTGTGCAGCTTTTAAGTGCAATTGGAATAAACTGAAGAATGTTAGAGACTCCTAAATGGACTATGCCTTAGATACAGAATAGCATTATAATATGAAAGTCGAAGTGGTTGGCAGCTGAACACAGAAGTCCCAATGGGACCTGTGTCCTGCAGCCTAAGACAAGACGTTACACTTGATATTTGCAGCTTACTTGCTATCCCACACAAAATCCCAGCAAGCTGCATTTTTTAACAAATGATTTTATATGCCATATCCTCACCATTGATCACACTGTCAGAGACTGCAAATAGATTCTGTTAACTTGTTTAGACTGGTTTCCCCATTGCTAAATAGCATTTGCTTTTTAATAATTGGTCTTTACAACTCTCACGGCTAAAGTGACAGAATGCTTTCACATTAATTTTACAAAAAAAATTAGTTAAGGTTTGGTTTTTTTCAGTATGGAAGAAGGAAAATCAGGTATGGAAGAATTTAAGGAAATTGAATTTTCACTGCCCCAAACTGGGTAGTGTAAACACCTAGGATTTTGTCTGGAAACTACTGATATTAAAATTTCTCATCAAATTCCATTGAGAGGGGTTCTAAACCACTTTTTAATACAGAGGATCTCTGTGTAAAAGAGCTGGTATTCACTCATAGGTCCCCTCCCCTTCAGAACTGTGTGAGCTGCCTCTTCTGTTATGTGCACTCACATAATATCCCTGTGGCAATGACAGTGGTTGCTTGCACAGAAAATTAATACTAGGAAAGTATTTATGCATTTATACTGTATTGAGTGTGATAAATGTTTTCCCTTTCTGAAAAACAAAACACTTGCATTTTCTGCTTTTGTTCTTCATCTCCTCCCATCTGTTTTGTTTCTCTTAGCTGGAAATGGGAATAACAGCTGACTCTCTGTGGATTGCCAGTGGTCTATGGAGGGTTTTAAGGCCTCTCTAATATATTTGAAGCTCCTTTTCAAAAATAATTCTGTCCCAGTTCATGTGAAAAACTGTATAATTCTTTCATCAGATCATAATTATTGCAGTGGAAGGACTAGATCTATTTTCTATCTTTGTCAATAGTGAGGGTTTTGTGGCCATGTGGCCCACTGGACATCCAGCATTTTATGTCTCCAACCAAAAGCATTTGTCTAAATGCAGGCTTGTTCTGAGGGTGATATAATGATTTCCTTCACCAGAAGTAGCAGACCCAATATATCTTTTCAGATTGCACTAAAAACACAAACATTACCTGAGAAGCTTCTGAACATGGATCTCAAAGAAAGGCAAATTCAGCCACTGTGCATTATTGAAATACTTTCTTCACTGCCTGAAATAGTGTGGGACTTTACAACTATAAGAAACACAAGGTTTTAAGTAGAAACCCGTGGTCTTTTGTTCTTCCAAATAAAAAATCAGCACAACAAGAAGGAACACTTGGGTTATGGTTCGGCACTGTAGACTAGTCTTGAGGGCAAAGTTACAAAAAAATTGAGCTCTGTATCACAGCAAGTTAATCACAATTTCTTGGAAACTATAACAGAGCAACATGAAACTCATAAGCTACTTTGCCTTTAACCACAGGAAAAAACCATGAAAATTCACAGGTTGTTGGGGTCATAGGAAGAGAGTTATAATTAAGGCCTGTGAATTTTCACTGACACCAAGTGACTAGAGGTTTATAACACCAATTTAAAGAACATAAGTTTTCTGGAGCTAAATAATTCGTAGTTTCGGTGTTGCTGTGTTTTCTGTTTGGGGGTTTTTGTTTGTTTCAGGATTGTTTTCGTTTTTCTTTTTGTTTTTTGGGGGAGGGCTGGGGAGAGTTTGACAGAAGTATTTAAAAGACCCATAAGATGCTCCTTAGAGTAGCACATTTTAGACCCATAGATGTTTGTGTTTTCACTTTATAATTTCCCAGTAGCAAATTTTCATTAGTAGCCTGATTTGAAATGACTACAAATGTAAATCAACTTAACTGCATCTGGCTAAATAAACAGTACAATCATTTGCAGGGCAGTTACTACACAAATGGGAGGAAGAACCTTGTCCATAAGGTAATCAAAGCATATGAAAGCAGAATGTCCCTTTTCCTTTCTATTACAACAAGAAGTGGGAAGAGAAGTTGGTATATGCCAGCTTGGCCAAGGAATAAAAACCTTTTCATTTTACGTTAAAAACCGGTTTTTAAATTTTTAGTTCATAAAAAAGAACATAGAGAAATATTGCCTATTTTATTAGTTGCACCAAAGTCATGTTGGCAAGTGAAAAAATAATATTAATCTGAAACAGCTTCATGTGTTTCCTATTACACAATCAGCTGGTGATGCAAAGGACAAGCCTGCATTGCTCGCTAGTCAGCCTGGCGGTTACAAAACTCTGAACCAGAACGGTGCCGTTCACTGGGAATGGCAGAAGCCTGAGTGTCCAGAGTGAGCACACACCAGTGTATAGGACGTACCCAGGTTAATAGTGAGGTTGCTGCGACTCTTATTCTAGCATGGCATGTGTAAGAAAAGGTTTTGTCTATACTTGATGACAAAAAATGGGCTTTCACGCACATTAGGTGCTATGCGTTAATGTGGTCTAAATGTCTGGTGTAGGTCTATTGGCTAATAAATGGAATTCAGAATGAAGCTTTTCTGAAGCTTAATTTAATCTGGTTAACACATATTTAAACACATTTATTTTTCCTTACAGTGGATTATTTAATTGGCATGCTTCAATTGTAATGATGTCTTTTGCCAAAACCTTCTGAAGGAACACAGTTACCATAAGATAAGAAGGAAGATCTTCACACATATTAAAAAAAACAAAAACCAACACCCTAGTTAAAAGTTAGGAAGCAATGGATGGGAAGAAAAGGTGAATTTTCATACCAAACAAGTTTATAGAGTAGTGCCACAGTCATACATGCTTGGGCCTGAGCAGCATAGGCCCTTGGAATGGACTTCATAGATAATTTAGGGAAGAGGTGAACAGAAAGGTGACAAAGTTCATGGATGATCCTCAGTCACTTAATGTAGTAAAGTTTTCTGCAATAAACTAAAAAGGATTTACTTATCTGTATAATTATTTGTACATATTTATTTGTTATTCATGTACTGTGTGATGGAGAAATGAACAGCAGCAAAAAATTCAGTATAGGTAAACACAAAGCAACACAGAAAAATAATTACCCTAACTTTATTTACAGAAAGATAACCTTCAAGTTGATTATTTCTATTCAGGAATGAGATCTTGGGAGATCTTGAGATCCTGAGAAAGAAAACTATCAATTCAGTGCTCATTCGTGGGAGTAGAGGGTCTACTGTGCTAGACAGTTTTAATCAGCAAAGCTTATTCCAAGGTGTTGAGTCATGTCAGTATTCAGCTACAGCTATGAGCATGCTGCATCAGAAAACCCAAGCTAGAGAGTCAAGAGATAAGTATATACAATACATAATACTCACTAACATAGACCCTGCTACTGTAGAAGTCAACTTATCCAAAAATTTCTTCTGTAAAAGGGAAAATTAAATAGGTATTTTTGTGGATATTTATCTTTGTTTTACCCTCTGTGTAGAAGAAAATTTCCATTATGATGTATTTTTGTTCCCAGTGCAATGTGAGTACATTTAAGGAGCCTACAGAATAGGTGTAATATTTACCTGCATTTGTACAAGTGTGTGTGTATGTGTACCTGCAAATATTAATCTTATCTAAGGAGTAGTTTATTATCTTCCATATTCTATGTATAAATACCTATCTTCAGTATATTCTGTCACATTAATTAGATGGAATGTATCATAAAATTTAGCAGCACTGACTCATATTCATGGCTTAAACTATTTTAAACCATATGTTTTTCATTTTCCTTGGATGTAGATTTTTCTCAGCAGACGGAAAAACAAGTTAATGAAACTTGAAAGATAAGTACAAAAATTCAGTTTTTCATATTTTTCTCTTTTTTTTGAGTTATTATCAGAGAAAAAGTAATTATTAGGCTCATTATTTTCCGTTCCAAAAGAAAAATGGATACATTTGTTCCTTAGTTCCTAGGATAAGGATCTATAATGGAAAAAGTGCCTAACTTTCAAGTTAGAGAAATACCAGTTTGTTCTATGCAATCATCACATGCCTTCAAGTTTTAATAACGACTGCAGCATTTCTCATGTCAGTTATATGCAAATTGCTGATATTTCCCTGGGCAGTTTGCACACTCCTGTCTCTAAATCTGATGTCTGTTGTCTGAGACCTCAAGATGGTTTGTTCTTTAGAAACTGAGTTTGCTGTGGTGGCCAGCTGTCGCACAGATCTCCCCCTTTCTCCTGCCCCTATCAATATTAAGGACAGGAAAAAGTGTCATCTCAGCTGCCTTTTTGTCTGAGATTTGTTCTAAGGTTTAAAACCAACATGATGGAAGGCACTGAGAATAAAGGAGAAAACTTCAAGAACCTAAAGGACTCAAAAGTTCTGCTTGGTTTTTAAGCTTGAGAACTTTTGGATGCTAAAAGATAAGGGATTTGTTTTGCCATCCAGAGCACTAGCTGAAAACCTCAACCCCATTCTTAGCATGGATTTTGTGGTGCACAGCCAAGTGACTCTTCTGACTATAGCCAGCAAATCCATCTCTTTTTTTCTCCAGTGATAGCAGTGACTGTGTTATTGCAAAGCAGCCATGGGGCCTCCTTTTCTGTCTTCAAAACCACAAAAGAACAAATGTAAAAGACATTGTGAGATTTGAATGGACTGTTTCTTTTGGGTTTTTTTTTCACTCTTCTTCACTTCCATGTCTGATCAGGATTGGAAACGGAAGTGTTGAAAGACTATACTTAGGTATTATTTATTGAGCACTGACACTGTGCTTGGAGTTTAACCACTCTGTGAAATACCACAAAAAGAAACTACTTTTACTGTATTTCAAGCCCAACCAGAATGAGAAATTACTGGAAGTTTCACAAGAATACTCTGTTTTTGCGAGACTTCCAGGCTAGTTCTGTAGATCAAAGATGGTCAGGCAGTTTGGATGAAACTCAAATGAACATTCAAATATTGGGTCCTTAGCCAAACCAAAGTGAAACTCTGAATCTTAAGGTTTGCTCTCTCTTCTGTCCTTCAGTGCTGATAATGTGCAGGTTAAGCCTGCCGGATGCAACTTGAAGTTTCTGTTTGATCCATAGATAAGGTTTTGGGTCCCCTGTGTATGCTTTTTTTGGTTGGCTAACAGGCTTTCTGATACCAGTTTTAAATGATTTGGTGTAAAATGTAGTGGCTCACAGTCATATACAAAGCTAATTCATACCCAGGGGAACATGAGCTGTTCCTACAGCAGGTATTAGAAGTAACGATTACACTGTTCTGCTACATGAAAGAGAAATGTTAACATGCCATGAGCGAGGCTCATGTGTTGTACCTTACATGCTAGAGCTGGTGCACTACTTCACACCAATGAAGCGACAAAACTTGAGCCTTTGTGCTCTGGGGTCTTTTTATAAGCTACCATCCACTTGCTGTGGAGTAAGCACTTGCAGAGAATTGCTGTGGTATTTCAACTCAATCTAATATGGTGCCCAAGCTTGTCTGATTAGCTGCGCCCATATTTTTGTTACGAAAATAATTAAGTAATTATAAAGTAAGTAAATAAATAAATATAAAAGTAAAGATAAAGTCTACTTCATAAGAGATGTCACACTGACCTTCTCAGTTCCAGCCCTTTTGAATCTCTGTCCTTGGCTGGTTGTTCCATGGTAGAATTTTCCATATTGCTTCTCTTGTGGACCAGCATTTCCATGATCCTTAAGTGTTGTCATCTGTGTTTCTCTGTCATCCCTTCAGGGCTTCCATCACATGCTTTAACACATAACAAAATCATGGTTAACTGTTTCAAAGACCGTGTTACCGACATGTTTTTTGGCACCTCTGGGTCACAGAGAGACTAGAATATGTGACAAGATGCTCTTCTGCTGCTAGCTTTGTGTCAGTTTGCTCTGTGACTTGCAACAGGCCTATTGGATTTGCATGACACAATTCCACCATTTGTGAAGGATGGCCAAGTACACTCTCTAGGTCAAAATATTTTGAAGGCTTTATCTGCAAGAGCTCTAGGAAAGACGTATATTATTATTCTGCTTTATACATGATAAATTAAAAAAATACTGCTATATATTCTGGTGTGACAGCAACAAGTATTTAAACTTACAGAGAAAGAATCATCCTGGTTGAAAAAAAAAAAGAAATCCTGACATCAGACACAAACTTCAGGGAAGGGATAAGTTAAATTCTTAATAATGGCTACTTTATGATATTCATGACAGCAGTGTCAAATACTTTAAAATACTTGGACTGTGCTGTTAATAATGCAGTGGAAATCTACAGACATAACTCCAGCTTTAACGAAAATTAAGATGAAGTGTGGATCTAGCTGCATATATATGTCACATAGTGTGCAGTAAAAGTAAAAACTTACTCTCGCATAAAATCAATATTTAGTGCTCAAATTTCCCTCGTTTCCCACTAATAATGAATGGAGTCATATGGTTCAGCTGTAAATGCACCAGCTGGAAGTAATGAGATGAACTGTCCATAGCAATATGAAAGATATACATGCCTATTCAAAGGCAGACCATCTGTGGAGATCCATGGAGAAGGATAGTAGAGAATTTTATATAGACATACAGTAAAACAGTCTCTCGTGATACTGTAGGAGCTGTGGGGGCCTAATCTTTACATTTGACTATTAAATTAGGAAGGGCAAAGCCTACACAATACCAATGGTATTAGTCATGTCTGGAGGGGCACAATACCAGATGTCACTTTTCTGATCTTTCATGCTCAGCTCTTACAGCTTTTGGCACGTCAGAGTTCGCATCTGAATACAATTTAAGTTATAACAATACAATCAGCATGTCTAACTATTTTTGCCTTTCTCTCTGCTATTTTGGGAGCTAGGCTATGGTGAGTCTCTGTTGTTTAATCTAAAAGCCTTCCTTGTCCCTGTCTCCAGCCTCATGAGGTAATGCTGAGGGATGTCAGAGAGCGGTGTTAAGGAACAGTTGTTTGACAAGTGCTACTGGTTTTAAACTGAATTGCTTGTTTATTGGCTGCACAATTATTCATCTGTTAGCATAGCATAGAAAAAATAATGTTGACAGTAAAATAATAGCTTTTCTTGGTAGAAATTATTTGTCTTAAGTGAACATGTCACTGTTTTAATGTGAATGCAGTTCTGTACAATATAACAGGAAAGGTTTGTTTATTTATTTAACAGGCAAACAAAAGCTTTCATGATCAGACAAAAGAAAATATATGTAGGAAACTGTGTGTGGAGGAGCACAGTCTGCTCTTCTGACTTGCTATAAGATAAAGTCATCTCCCTTTATGCAGATTATTCATGTTTATTTATGACATTCTGTGAAAGGAAAGACACTCAAATGCCTCAGGGCTACGGCCCAAAGTAAATAACTTGTCATAATATACCTTGCAAATGATAATGTAAACCACGGGAAATCCAAGGAGGAGATGCACATACATTCCAAAGCTGGGAAGTTATTGAATGTTTAGGCTTAAGGAGCAGATAGTTTTGATTTGGGATATTTCCCTTGTTTCTGTATGTTAGATGAATTACTCTGCACGAGTGATATCCATTGTACTGTGTTTATTCTTTTCCGCTTTTGTTCACCAATCACTATGATGTCTGGTCCTTTCCCAAAGATGGTCTGTATAATAAATATGTTAAGTCTGACAAGGAATGGATGGTAATGCAGCATCAATGCCCTCTGGGGTTAGGGAGTGCTCTGGTTATTTTTGTGTCTCTGTAAGCTTACGATCCAGGCATTTGTATAGACAAAATCTTGACTCAAGTTCAATGCAGAAATCTTTCCACTGGGGGAGCTGGCAGCCTGGGTTTGAGCAGTAACACCAGCAGATGCATCTTTGCATTTCTTGTTGCATCCAGGGCTGCTGCTTTGTATTCAATGTTTGGACCAAAAAAAGGACTTAATTCATTCATTCAGTGTTTTGGTATGGATTATGTGTATAAAGAAACCCTGGACTTAGGTAGAGGTAAGGTAGCTGCTACGTAAGGTGCTCTGCAGTAAGACTGTTTTTGGGAATCTTGGGACCTGTTCCCCATGCTGTCATGTGCCTGTGCTGTAGCTGGATGACTTGCTTAAAAGCTTGACTCTTGAGCCAGCTGTAGGTAAATCAGTTGTAGCCAGTTTGGCTATCTCTGTACTAGTAGATTGAACACTGCCAGAATACTGCCACGTGATCACTTCTACTGTTAATTTGTTATTCTGCTTTTTAGCCCAGTTTTGGCCTGTGCCAAAAAACACTCTTCCAAACAGTTCCCAGACACAGATCAGGAGTCAGCAGGAATGAGCAAGAGATGGCTACCAATAGGAAGTTTGGATGCAAAGCACTTTGCTATCACAGCTGGAAAGAACAGTCCCTAGCCCTTTTTATTTAGTAAAGAAAAGTAGTTCTTGAGTGGAGCATTGGGTACTTAATATCTATTACATAAAACACACAGTATTTTTTTCCCTTTGAGAGTTTGCAATTAGCTATTGCTAGAAAGGTTTCTCTTCTGACTCACAAAGTTCAGTATTCTTTAAATATATTTTCAAGTGTATTTAAAGAGTTATAACCATTATAATTTGTTTTCCTGTTAGAAACAAATGAGCCCAAAATTTAGTTGTGCTTCTGAATTGTATTTTGATTATTGTTTTCATTTATAATGTATCTTCTTATTTTTTCTTATAGAAGGATAATGGTCCAGTAAGTCTAGGTTGGCCCACATTAGCATTAGGCACCTCTAAAAGGCATTTCAATTAATCTAACCTCTGAACTATCTCCTGAATGTGGTCTTCTCTGTCTGACGGGAACCCAGGGAAATTATGCTTCAAATTTGGATGCTGACATTACCCAGGCTGAATCTGAATTTAATGGTTTTGTTATTGCCTTTCACCGGTGCAGTTAGCACAATAAGATGTTGAACTTTGCTGTAATTTGTAGGCATTTCTGGCCAACAAGTTCTTAATAGTTGGGGTTTTTTGGCAATATTTAGTTGAAACTTCTTGGGGTTTTTTTTGTTTGTTTGTTGTTTGTTTTATTTTGGTTTTGGTTTTGTTTGGGGTTTTTTTTTGTGTCATCTTGTCTTCTTACAATGAAAGTTATTGGAGCTGGGACCTAGCTGTGCAGGGCTACTACTTGATATAAAGTGCCTAGTATATGGAGAGACCAACCTGTGGTCCAAATTCGCTGTTCATATATCACATCCAAACCACTAGAATTTCATTGCCAGGTTGCAGTGACACGTTGTAGGTTGCAATCCTACGTGTAAAATAATGATATAATGTGTAAAATAATGATATAATAACGATAAAATAATGGCATCACAATGAAGATTTACCCAGGTTTCTTCTCTTCCTGTGTATTCCCAGTAAAGAAGTATGAAATGAAGCAACAGAGTTCATCAACATAACAAAATAGCACGCTTTCTAAAGAAAACAACAGTGGCTGATAAAATGGCTTGCAAAACAATTGTGTCAGGAAAACAATGACGCAGTTGGGCCGGGCCTGACCTTCTACAAAGCCCAGAGGAGGCTGCATCTGGTATTTTGATTCTGCCCCCCTTCTGAAAGCAGTAAAACAGTAAGTCTTAACTGTAAGTAATTTTTTTTTTTTTTAAACTAAAAAGAAGTTACCTCACAGGGTCCTGAGAATTAGAAGCCAGGACAGATTTCTTCCAGTGCACTGTGCAATTTTTCCGCCCTTCCTTAAAGAGGTAGGATTATGTAACCTAATAAATTGGTCTCATTACAGAGCCACTGACAGACAGACATATAGGTTGCTGCCAACTGGCATGTGTGCTGAAGGTGAGCACGCCCAGGGGCTGGTGGAAGTGAGCAGTGGATGCAGCACTCAGAAACCATCTGGCTGAAGGAGGTCATGCCTGTTGCATAAAGCAGGGGTAGATAAGGATGTCAGCAGCATAGAGGGCGACATCCATCAATCAACTTCTTCATTATAGCAAGAATGAGCACTGAGGGTCCTTGGGAGGAAGAAGGAACTAGTGATCCCTCATCTCACAGGTGGCAAGTCTAAAAAGGCTAACCTTTCACATTTCTAGGGGCAGGCAGGATGAAGAATGTGTTTTTAATGAATTACCCATAATGACACACACACACACACACAGAGAGACCTACACAATATCCTACTTTCATATATATATTTCCCCTTCAGGATAAAATAATTAGGTAGAAAAATCTCATTATTTATTTTTAAAAATCATAAAAGTGTGTCTTAGCAGGAAGCAAATTTTAAAGTCTCTGATCAAGTAAATAATTCTCTGTAATAAAAATGCAAAGAATTATTTTCTGCATCTGAATTTCACTCCAAAGGATAGAAGAATGGTAGAAGAAGGAAATATGCCAGAAGGTAACACGATGAAATGAACACTCATGGCATTTTTACTCATCTGAACTAAGAATTAGATGATTAATTAAATCTCAGGCTTCAGGGACTGAAATATGAAAGAGCCTGTTCCGTCTGCACATTTAAATACATGCCAGAGTATGTGGGGGAAGATTTGCATTCCACTCAGAAATGTCACTAACCATCAGAGGCTAAATTTGTAAAGGCAAGAAAAAATACAAAATGCTTGGCAAATTGTCCTTAGGCTCTCCAAAGATAACCAACAGAATACAACTGATAGAGCGGGAAGCCTCTGGAAGGTTATTAATCATTGGTATCGCACTGCAAAGGGAAGAACAGATCTGAGACCAGGAGCCTCTACATAGTCCAGCAGACTGCTTGCCAGCAGGTGTGTAAGTCTAACTAACTTGGCAGCCTGATTAATACCTGTTACTTCAGCATACAGAAACTGAGAGTAAGTGCTTCTAGAAGAGGAAGAGGGCATAGGTACCCTGAGCTACCTGCTGAATCTCCCTTTATCCCACCAATGATAGTAGATCAAAGCCAGAAGCGAGACTTAAATCCTGACCAATTCCTAAATTCAGAGAGGGGTCTAAATCTCCACCTGTTTCTCTTTCTTGATCATGCAGGGACCCTTTAGAAAGAACAGAAATAGAAACAAGTTCATTCAGGTGAACTGGACTGCATGGGTCACAGCATCCTAAAACAAGCTTTGGGGTTAGCACTTAGCTGGTAAGGTAATGCCGAGTGATTTTACAGGGATTGCTGCTCTGTAATGCTGCAGGTTTTAAAAAAAAATAAAATCTGCTGTCATTTCTCTCACTAAACGTTCACCAATGTCAACTTTCTCCTTCACAGGGAAATTGGGATTTGGCCCTGCCTGCAAATGAACTCCCTAATGTCCCAAAGTAGGCAGACAAAGGGAAAAACGTTTGTAGGATGAGGAGGACTTTTTTTACTCACTTCTCAAATGATAGCCATGTTTTGACACTTGTAATGAAGCCAATGAGGAAAAATATTACTGAGAAAAAGGCCTCTCTAACAGGGAGCATGTATGATTATTATCTCAGTGTTCACCTCAGAGTGTGCAATAGATTAGGTTCGCCTTTCTTCCCCCAAAAGCATCAGCAATCAATCAGGTTAGAATAAGAAAGAGCTAACAGAGCCTTTATTTTTGTAGATCATTAAAAATGACCCAAGGGACCAATTTTCTGTACTTTTGTTCAGTTTCCTTCTGATTCTAGTCATTAAGAATGAGATACACATACCTGTATGGTCAGACAATGAACAAAATTCTCCTCTTGCTTGTGTCGATGGGTTCTGTTAAAGCGGAACTGGAATAAATGAGAGGAACATGCCTGACTTCTCTTGGCAGCTTTACTCGAGCACACATGAAGCTAAATTCCTTTCTCAGTGAAAAGTACCTCAAATGAAACCTGAAGTGGCTGAATTAAATTGCATTATAACCCTGCAGAGATCAAGAGGTCAAATTCAAATTTGGTGCAAGCAGTGGTAATGAAGTTGCCCTTTTTGTCTCAGGGCTCTATCTAAACTCAAGTATAAGTGGTATAAGCTTTTTTATATCAGTGATATTTAGCTAATTTTTAACTGTTCACTAACTGAACTGAAGTACCAGGAAATTACCCTGCCCATACATCTGCAAAGGTGTATACAGAAATATTACACCTCTGTAAATGTAAATCTGTGTGGCTTAAGTAGGCAATATTTTTATATTGATACTTTCATTGGTAAAAAAACAACAGAAGAAAACACATCAGCTGAGTTGCCAAATGGATAAGAATTCTTTCTCAGCTGTGCATGCTATCATGCATTACAGCCTACATATGAAGACATCCATCTGCACATGAAGGTCTATTTCTTTAAAAGTCTATTTATTTAACCAAAACTCAGATTAATAAATCACACTCTGCATGCTGAATGCTGCAACATCAGTGAGCCCTGAAACGATCTGTAGACTCGGCCATTTGGGTGAATGTGCTGGTCATGAGTCAGATCTGATAAGGTATTGCTCTGCTCGCCTGCAAATTGTCATACAAGAATCTCCTAAGTTTCTATCATGTTGTGCTAAAGGCTGATGCCAAGGGTGGGGAGACAAACATACAAAAAATTTCATGTCTTATTTATGTATCTGTGCTGACAGAAACACAAAATATTACCTCTATCAAAAAAACCGTGTTTTTCTTCTTCCTTCCCCCTTCTATATTTTTTAGTAAAAAAGAAAGGAATTGTAGCAGACATGTTTTAATTTTATTTACAAGTTTTCTGTGAGAATTCCTTCATTTCATAGTCCAGGGCTGTCATCAAGATCAAACCTATTAGTTCGAGTCAAACACACACACACATGCACTACTTTTGAGAAGGGAGAGGAAAGAAAGGAAAAGAAGATAAGGAGGTGGAGACAGAAAAAGAAGGGGCAGGAAATAAAACCAGAAGACAGCATCAAACATTTCCTGGAGGCACATGTTTTCTAACCCATCTCACCCACAGTCCCCCTTCTTTCCCCCTACAGCATTTGGGAGTTCTAGTTGCTGCTGAAAACTGATTCCAAGCATGCTTCAGTTGGCCATGTGAATCATGTCAAATCTCTTTTGAACATATTAATCTCTGTAGAAACTGTACCTGTCTGGCAACCACAACAATGCAGACCACTCCTTCACAAAAAGCAGTGGAAAAATGTGCTGGGGCTAATACAAAAACAGACCTGCATGGTGCCCCCTGTGCATGGGCACTGTCATCTTGGGCTATATGGAGCACATTGCTGTTTCAGAAGCTGTTTATTTTAATATTGCACTTCAGGAATCACGGTAGAACACAGTGCATTGAATGTAGTGGTCATAACTCTTTCTTAGCACTGTTTTCCTAACTGTCGAGTACCAGTTACATCTGCCCTGAAAAATTCTCCACAGCTTAGTAGGAACCACAGCTGCAAAACAATGTGTCCAAACACTAAAAAAAAAATTTACTAATAGCATGGTCCCTGACAACGTGAAGCAGTCATGAAGAGACTCCTACTGCTTTAATAATAGCCGTTATGTTGTTCTGGATGCTCCCAGACACTCATCTGATTTCCTGTTCCATTTTTACCTATGACTCGATGTCGAAATCTCTAAAGGCAGTGTAAATATCCAGTGGGCTCTGATTCTGCTTCCTGAATTCTAGTTAACATGTTTTAAAAAGAGTTGTGTAAGCTGACCTAGTTATAGAGCATGATATGTGATCTTTCTCCCTCTCTTCTCTTTCTTATTTATTCAAAGAAATACAGTGAGGGTTCATCTGTGTAACTTGCCAAGCATCCTAAGAAATGAAATAGTGATAACACACCAAGGAATCTGAAAACACTCAGAGCTGTCTTATTCTGAGGTAGAAATCAAACTGAAATTGAGCCTGAAAGGAGATAAAGTCTCTGAATGTGTTTGGGGTTTTCCTGATCAAACAGAATTCATGCTTCAAATATAGGAATAAAATATGACTATTTCAAGTTTGCAAATTAAAAAAAAAAAAAGTAAGTAGTGTTTTCTACAGAAACGGGTGGAGGAACAGTATAACTTGCTGGCTTAGCAGTGCCATTCTAAGCCATTCATGTTACACATTAGATTTCTGGCAATAACTGACCTGCTGTGAGTCTCCTGGGAAGTGATAAGTTTGCCCACTTCCTTGTTTATCAAAAGATCAAAACTTTTATCTGAATTACTATCGCAAATGCTTTAAAATCCAGTCTCTTGTGTTAATTAGTTGTGTAATCACATCTAACACTTTTGGGGATGGAGTAGAACAGGATCGACTTGGTAGGTGAGAAAGGATCAAAGCAGTGCTCTAACAAATTATTATAGTAATTAGTGTTAGTCTTGTAGTTTATCTCCAGGGGGGCTTTTAATAGAAGCAGTGAGAGCTTGGGAAAACCTGTGGGCAGGATAAACATGCACTTGAAGAAACAAAACTTGCCAAGCTCACAGGGCAGTCTGGCAGGGGAACTGGAGATGAGTGGCATGAGAGGAAATTGAAAGGCATATCAGGTAATGAAGGGGAGAAGTGATCTGAGAGTGCTACACAGTTTTCAAGATGCAAGAGACCCACTGCATCCCTGTGTTCCCTTTCAGCCCCGAAAAAAAGCTATAGTAACCTTTAGATTTGTTGAGTCTTAGCCAAAAGAGCAGCTGTTGTTGGGGCACAAATGTCAGAGATGGACAGTAGTCTTCTGTGTGCCCCTCCATGTTTGTTATCTCCCCTACATCTGCTGGCACTCACTACAATCTCGTTTTAAATTATTCAAGCCATGAGTTATACCATTTCCCTTGAGTGCCTGTTATTCCAAGTGAGGATGCTTCTCATGGAGGAAGAATTTCTCCTGGAGCTTCCCAGCACATGTGAGGGAGCACTCCCATTTAGAGAGGTGAAGCATGCACTTTCCTTCTTCTGCAATACGACTCCATGAGCTGGGAAATATGGAAAGTGTAGGTGTCAGTGTGTAGGACCCCTGCAAATGCTTTCCTTGGGGTGTTACCCAAAAAGGTCCAGATGTGACCATCAGTGCATGGAGTATGCAAAGACAGGGTAGGAACAGACCTTACATTGCCACCAGCCTGTGTTGTTATGGTCTTTTGCCTATACAGAAGGGAGTAATGAAAGCCCTGCGTGATCCTTCCATTTGCACCCCAGACTCGTAATTCAATGCCTAATTGTTCCCCAGCCTAATTAATCCACAGGGATACGCCTGGGCAGGGTTCCAGTCCTTTCCACGCTACCGCTTGTTTTAATGCGGGGTCCGTAGAGGTCCCCTGAGATGACCCTCTTAGTGATAAAAATATTTCTTATGGTTCTCGGGGGGAAGGAGGGTGATGTTGTTCTCTGCTTTGGAAGGGCAGTGCTAATGCTGGTGACAAGGACAACCCTGTGAGGTCTACTTGGGCTGGCCTGCTGCCAGGACAGCAATCTGCCCACCACCGCAGCCTCGGCAGCCGGCCGGGCGATGGTGCCTCTGCCTGGCTGACACCCCCCAGATTGGCAGGGCTCCTTTGCCAGGATGGAAACTGTCTCTAGCGAACAGCTCGTTATTGGTGCTCTACTTTTCGCAGCAATTAAGTCAAGAACCATGGCACCTGTTCATCTCACCTCCCTTGCGGGAATTAACATGCCGTATGGGAAAGAGATTTGCACGGGGGTGGGGGCAGGGGGAGAGAGCTCCCTTGTGTCTGTTAAAGGCAAATAGCAACGCATCTCAGGTTCTTCGGGGAATAGCAGGCTTGATGAATTTACAAGAATTTTGAGGAGAACTGCTTTTACCCTGGGGGTGGTGAAAATGTCCCAGATAATTTGATTTTAAGTAGATGTTCACTTTGTGTTGTTAGTTCTCTCCCTGGCTAAGGAATACTTACGCCTGAGTGAAAACCACTGAAGAGACCCTGATGACACCTCAAATCTCTCTGATAATGAGAATATAACTGCTTCAGTTTGGATGAACAATGTTTTAATCTATGCTGCTTGTATGTACAAAGGCTCTGAAATGGACCTCGGGTTTGCCTAGGGATTTGCTGTGTGTATTTACTTAAGCAGTGAACCTGAAAAATGGCATAATTGTTCATCTTGCAAAGAATTACCTCATTCTGTCTAATCAACCTGACAGGACAAAACAAATCAATCTTTTAAAAAGATGTATTTTTTTCCAGGAAGATGTGGATATTAAGACGGTATGTAGATGCTGTTGGTTCCAATTAAAATCAATATCTGTCCTGATTTGCGGCTGTTGTCTCTGTGACAGCGAGGGGGCTAGATAAGGGGACCCATCTGCTCAGCTTTCCCAAAGGGGCTCCAAACAAGTGAATGACCTGCAGTGTTTATTATTAAGTTTTCAAAGGGAAACTTGTTTTGGTCTAATTGAAGGAATAATATGAGAGAGGTTATTTCTGGTCAGTTCCCTGCTGTTTTCACTCCAGAGAATATATTCCAGGTGTTAGCTAGGCAATGCTATGATACAGTATTGACTTTCCCTTGTGTTTAGGCATGCTGGTGCCAATGGACCAATAAACTGCAGTTATGAATGCAAAGCCAACTCTTTCAGAGGAACTTTTTGCTAACTATTTAGTAAGCCAGATGGTTAATGACTACATTAATTTTCAAAAGCTCCATTCCCCAGGAGCGAAGTAATTGTAATTTTTCAACACCCTTGTCCTTCTTTTTCATCTATATTATTTTGCTTCTTTTCTTTTGCACTGTTAACAAAAGATTGGTTGTGAGAGACTGCTGTTTTGTATCACATTTTTTGTAGCTAACAGTTCTTTCCTCTTCTTATGACAACAGATTTCATGGGTAAAGTCTAAATAATAGGGGAAAATATGGACCTATAACTTGCATGTGGAATACTATAGATAAACCTTATTCTTTAAAATAGCATATGATGTCATCCCTGGCTCGTGCATGTGTTAGATGTTGTGTGTATGTCTTTAGACAGGCAAACAGAAAAAGCAAAGGCTGTGCAGAGCAATGACTCAGCTCAAGTCTGGGCAACAAAACGGCAACTGGCTCTGGCTTTATGTCTTCAGGCTGGGTCATCCAGATAGTGGAGTAATACACTCAGGAAAGCAATCTTAGGCTACAAATGATTTTGTTTTATATTAATTGCTGGGAAGAACAAGGATTTTCAATTTGGTTGCTGGACTAAACTAGAGAAAGATTTTCAGTCCAGGTGGAATTTAAACAAAAAATCTTGGAACTTTTTGAAAAAAACTCTAAACTCTCCTTTGAAGACACTTTTGAATGTTTGATTTGACCTTTTTTTTTTCTTTTAGAATACTATTTGATGTATCTTAAAAAAAAAAAAGCTACCATATCTTCTGACTTCTAAAAATTTCTTCTGACTTTTCAAAACTAATCCTGTATCTTTTCCTTTGGGATTCTGCAAACTCTAAATGAATGTGATTTGATTTCAAAAATGTGCTTGTGTCTTCCATTAGATTCAATTTACAGGCAGTGTGGGCTGCAAAAAAAAAAAAAAAAAAGTGAATTCTCTGCATAGGAAGTTAATAAGAATTTAATTATAATTAAATTTGGGCAAACAGTAGAACAAGGCATTGCTTTTGTTGGTAATAGTAAATATACCTTCAAACATATATATAATTTTAGTCATCCAAAAGCCATTCAGGAACTTGTGGCTCTGCTGTTTCCTCACTGGGAATACAGATGATCAAGACACAAAACTGCAGAAGAACTTGCTGTTATCTCCTGTCAGTCCTATAACTTCAGTTCCAAAACCAAAATTGAGACCATACTTATATCCCACCTTTACTTGTTTGGCTTTGAACCCAGCTACCAGCCCCAAAGCCACTCAAGAAACTGCAGAAAGCAGTGGGTTATAGACAGCTGAGGAAAGATATTCTCACTGTTTCCTGGTGACACGTCTCCTTATAATCACTGGAGGAGCAACTGGAACCCATGTTCAGCCCTTCTGTGGGTAAGGTCATCCTGGGCAAGAGAAGCCACCCATGAGCTATTGGGTGAAACAGAGATGCCAACATCTCCTTCTTCTCCAGTGGGGTGGTGAATCTTGGGTTTTGTTTTCCCTGCTTTTAATTTCACTTCAAACCAACTTCCACCCTCCTGCTCCCTTTCTTTTTTTCATGTGAGTGCCAAGCTGAAAACTTTGTTGTTCACAGAGACCAAACTCAGCTGCTAAATCTAATCCATTAAATTGTTTTAGTTCTTTATTAGAGGGTGGGGGTGTGGGTCTGTGTAAAGATTCTTTTGGCTTTTAAGCAGCATTTTTCTTGAACCAAGCATGTTGCACTGCACCAAAAAGTCTTTACTAATCAAGAAAAAAATTCCCTAATTCTCAGCTGTGCTAGTGTGAGGAGATGGGGAGAAGCTGTGATCCGGGGCCAGCCATTGTTTCAGAGCAGAATGCTGAGGTGATTGACAGTTGCAAATTAATGGGAACGATTTTTAGACGGGGCTTGTCACATGAGGGCCTGGCCATCCTGGACATGCTGTCTGTGCTTTAACTTTCTAATTCCATCTGGAGTTTAGACAAAGAGGCCTGGATGAATCCTGCTCTCTGTCCATTTGGCTGTCATCGTTTTGATTAACCTGATTCTTCAGCAGGAGCAAAAAGTAGTTGGCTTCGGTCCACGCAGACATCAGGAAAATAGCTGCCGTAATGGCCCGATGATCTCCACACAAGAGATCCTGGGGCTAATCTGCTTTTTCTCCTATGTCTAATTAAAAACTTCTCTTCCTGTTTACATTAACAATTTTTACAATATTTTCATTAAATAATTGCTTTTGGAACTGTGGGATGGTTGGAACATTATTTTTTTCCAGCACAGGTGTTACATAAGTAGGGAGGAAATGGGAAAAAGAGAGCAGACATGGGAGCGGAAAATAGTTGTGTAAAGGAAAGAAGGAAAGAAGGAAGGAAAGAAGGAAAGAAGGAAGGAAAGAAGGAAAGAAGCAAGGAAAAAAACGTGGAAGAAAGAAGAAAGCATAGAAGAAGCGAAAAGAAAAAAGAAAAGAAAAGAAAAGAAAAGAAAAGAAAAGAAAAGAAAAGAAAAGAAAAGAAAAGAAAAGAAAAGAAAAGAAAAGAAAAGAAAAGAAAAAAAAAGAAAAAAAAAGAAAAGAAAAGAAANGGAAGGAAGGAAGGAAGGAAGGAAGGAAGGAAGGAAGGAAGGAAGGAAGGAAGGAAGGAAGGAAGGAAGGAAGGAAGGAAGGAAGGAAGGAAGGAAGGAAGGAAGGAAGGAAGGAAGGAAGGAAGGAAGGAAGGAAGGAAGGAAGGAAGGAAGGAAGGAAGGAAGGAAGGAAGGAAGGAAGGAAGGAAGGAAGGAAGGAAGGAAGGAAGGAAGGAAGGAAGGAAGGAAGGAAGGAAGGAAGGAAGGAAGGAAGGAAGGAAGGAAGGAAGGAAGGAAGGAAGGAAGGAAGGAAGGAAGGAAGGAAGGAAAAAAAAAGAAAATGGATTACTTCCACTGATGAGCTTCAAGAGGGAAGTACACAAGCTTAGGGACCTCACCTTGCTACTTTACTGCCCCATAGGATTGTCCCCTGCCCTTTCTCTAGGATCTGTGGGATCTAGGGCAAGTTTTATGTGCTTAATTTATTACAAATGAGCTTAATGTAAAAATACATGTAAAATAAAATTACTGTGTTTCCATTTCTTATAACCATAGTTTTAAATAGATTTTTCAAGTGCACAATCCCTCCCCACTACTCTTAGGAAGTGATTCTATCTACTCCTTGCCTTGGGGCTAGGGGATGGATATACAGTCCACTGTGCAAGAAAAGGACATCCATCTTTGACCCAGGAGACTGGAGGAACCTGCTATTCTACCTGGTCAAAATGCTTATGCCTGCCCATGGGATCAGCCATTCTTCCTTGCTGTCCCCGTGCTTTCACAGTCCCCCTGGGTCTTGCCTTCCAACTTCCATGGCTGAGACAGGAACCAAGGCCACCTGGGACATGCTCCTGGCCTGCAGCCAGCTGTGACATCTGTGCTCATGCACTGAAAGTCATCAGCTAGAAAAGCGGGGGGAAAGTATAGGTGCACTTGAGTAATGCTGATCCGAGATGTCCCTGCTTCACTTCCTGGTCTCAGTCCAGGGGAGGAAACTCCTGAACTCTTTATGGAGGCAGTTTCTGTGTGTCTTTCTTCTTTTCTTTTCTTTTCTTTCCTCTTCCCATGACTCCTCACTCTTACTTCAATCTCAAAAGCACTAGGTTTTCTGCTGAAGAGCACTGTCATTTACTGAGCCTAATTACACAGCAGCAAATTCTTGTCTACTTTGGACAACTTGGACTCATTGTGTGGATCATGCAAGTGGGATTTGACACAGAGCCAGGAAGAAGAGTAAATTAATATGGTCACTTCAGGTCATGGTCATAAAAAGCCATAGCTCTTCTGCTGCAGATTTGTCAAGGCTTTGGTTCTTTCATACAGGTTTCAGGGGAGAAAAAAAATACAACCTATTTTTAGTGAGCCAGGCAACGAGTGATATGTTACAGAGGAAAGCTATGGCCTGTTTTAGGCTGAGGTGAATGGTTGCTGACTTTGGGATGGTGTCTCAACCTTAGATGTTTGTTCTGACAGGGAAACCAGGGAATTGATGAGTAGAGAGGGTCATCAACATTTTATTCTTATTTATCTCTGACCTGAAGAGACATAGATATGGATGATACATGGGGGTTTTCAACTATCTGCTTTGCAGATAAAATGGCCATGCTTGGGCAAGCAAATGAGAGAGCTGACATTAGGTTTCCAGTTTCATTACAAATGAACAACCTAAATCCCATTTCTGTTTTTTTCCTGTGTGTGGTGTGTTTACTACTCTGTGTGAGGTAAATAGCTGGAAATGTGGCCAGAAGTCTTCTTCTGGACCACCTTTCAAAATGTGTTATTTCTTGTCTTTGCTGCACTGGGAAAAGTAGGCTTAATGGATGGAGCTAGAGTGACGAGCCTTTTATTAGCCAAACACCTCTTGAGGGTCCTGGTTATTGAACAGCCCAGGGTGATGCCCGTACAGCCATGGGCTCCTCATTAGTGATGGGTTGGCAGGATGGGCTGCAGCAAGTGTAGGCATCTCATTGTTGCAAGGTGGTCATGCTTGGTAGGTATGTGATCACCACCAACCTGAGCCTTCATAGAAGAATTTCCACTTGGAGTTCAGGAGAGATACAAGGGGCATGTTTGGTGACATTCTTAAGCAGACTATTGAGGCTAGAAGAGAAGAAACAGAGATTGCAGCATTTCAAACCACACTGGGAAGAGGCTGGAGGGGAGAGCTGTTTGAACCACAAAATGTAAGTCACTGTGAAGCAGAGATGTTTCACCTAGGCATGAACCTGAACAAAGACACAGAGCACACCACACGTGCGAGGAAAGTTTACCATCAGATCTGTCTTCCATGGATAGCCTTCATATTTCAGTAGTGTGCTGAAAAAAATTTGGATCCAAACAGCCGTTCAGATTTAATAGTATTTGGGTTTGGGTCAAGATCATATTCCAACATCCCCTTTCCCTGTGTGCTTCCACTGTCTTCAAAGTGCCTGCTTCAGAACCTCACTGATGAACACGCCTGAGGTTTGGAAACCACTTCCAGCTCCTAGCTGTAGCACACTGGCCCAGACATAATGTTGACATGTACTTACATGAAGTTCACTGAACAATGCCACTTCATAAAAGTCCCATAAAGGTACAATCTTGTACTCAGAGGAAGTTTTATTTATGGAGACACAGAAAGCTCTGTGTGTGTATGTGTATGTACTCTGTAAAAAGTCCATTAGCCAAGGCGTAAGTGAAATGAATCTGACCTCTGTGTCATTAAAGTGCTGTCTGCAAAGGTGCTGCTTCAGAGCATTCCTGACCTCACCCCAAACCCTCAGTGAGAGCTGAAAGTGAGAACAGAGTTAGAGGATGATTTTTTAAGTGAATCAAGCAGTGTTTTGTCTGAGAAGAATAAGGATAATAAAGAAGAAAAAAATAAAAAAGGCAACCAGGACCCATGATAAATCTTGGGTTTTTTCCAAGTCTTACTGAAAGCTCTAGCCAAAAAGTAAGAAACAGTATCTGAAATGTTTGTGAGGGAAGGCGGCTGTGCCAGCACTCATCCAGCAACATCTGAGAGAAGAGAGAATTTTATATGTGATTGCCTTAGACTTGTTGTCATTATCAATTAAGCTTAGAAAGTTCATTTAAAATGCTCGGCCATCCTGTACACTTGCCAAAAAGGCAAGACTTCTCCACAGCTGCGGCCCTGAAGAGCTCTGAAACATTGTGAGGTGAAGTGAACGAATGTAGCCAAGGAGGTGATACTGGATGCACTGAATTTTCCTTGAGAAAAACCACTTTGGATGGTGGCCCAGAGCTGGCACTTGGTGCACATCCTCATGTGGTGCTTGTCACTTGTAAATCCTCATGCCTCCTGTGAGTACAATGCAGTCTGGTAACAAACCGATTTTTTGCTGCATCTTCTTCTCTAAGGGCTTGCTCCTTTAGCACTGTAGATGTGCAAAACAGCCCTGTTGTGTGTGACTTACGTCTCAGTTGCATGCCAAGATGTTTGACATATCAGGTAAATGTGTTGCTGAGGAAGCAGCAGCAGCTTCAATCATGGCCTTTGCTCAGTGGCTTTGTTAGTGTGAGCATTTCTGTGCTTTGAAGGTTCATAGACAGCTCATGTACAGCTGCACTGTGCAGTAGGGGCAGGATGCAAGCCACGTGCTCACAAGCACTGCTTTGCTTCACACTCTCTGTCTCCCTCATGCTTCAGCACCCTGCACACTCTTTTAGCAAACAAGCTCATGAGGAGTCCAGAACACTCTCTGCCACCACTTCCAGTCCAGAAGGCAGTAAGGGATTCTGTTCTAGTATCCTTTACACAGAGGTCATATTTGACTTTACTGTTGAATATAACTAATGTTGCCTGTTGCATAGGAAATATTGAGGAGTGAGCTCCTTAGAAGCTTTCCCATTGTAGCTAACCCTGTTTCATTCTAATCAAAACTGACTGCTGTGGACTTAAATGAAAAAAGAAATAGGTTAATACAACTTCTACCATATTCACGAATCCAGTCTTATAAGGATTAATTCACACCTTAGGTTACTTCAGCTTAGTCCCTTGAGTGTAACCTATGTCTAGCACAGTTACGGTGAATCTTCTGTTGAGAGTTTAACTGCAACTGAACTCTTGAATTGCTAAATCCTGGCTTAGCCTCACTTAGACAGAAAAAGAAGGAAATCCCCCCTACTGAGGGGAAGACAAAGGTCTTCACCAAAATCCCATGTAGGTGGGTCTACCAGGATTGAATATAGCTGCAGCAGGAGGCAAGTAAAAGGGTGGGAGGGATCCTGTGGTGACTGAGCTGCCTCCTGAGGCAGGGTGTGGATATGCTCCACCAAGACAGGAAACAAAAGGTATTCCATAAATCCACCCCAGAATGTCCCTCAATGTGAAGGCTAGCAGTAAAAACACTTGTGTGAGGGGAATTTTCAGGCCCTTCCTTTGGGAGCCTGCTGGGGGCAGAGGGGAGAACAGCCCCTCCAGGCTCCTTTTAAGTGCTTTCACTATATTTCTGCCACTGAGATGAGTGGGAATTTTTGACCCAGAAACTCTGGAGCTAAGGAGGCATTTGAGATGCCGTGGCTACAGCCAGCATTTCAGAGGGAAAGTGTCCATTTTAGAGAGCCACCATCAGCAGCTCCCAACAAGACACAAACTGTAGCCTCCCATCTTTTGAGCACTGTGTCTGGCTCTCCCCCCAGACCTGTGTACCCCAGAGGGCACCTAGGAGTGGGATTATATCATTCCAGAAAGCATCTCTGCAAAGGTCCCCTTCCCAAAAGATGTGGAGACTGTAACCTAATGGTATTGGAGACCGAAGCCATAGGAAATTTAGTCTAAGTTCCAGACTTTGCAAGGGAACTGATATTAACCACTCACAACACCTCTATCCCTCTTTGTTTTCCCTTTTTTTTTTTTTCCCTGTTAATTGTAGGCCCTTGCGAGGCCTGTGGGTATAATCAAAAAACAAAGGCAGGGATGCCCCCTGAATTAATTGATTCTTGAACTTTGTTAATACGAGTCTGATCTCACATCAATTAAAACATCTGTTCCATTCATACCCAGTCAGCATTTTCAGGTGCTGATCCAGTAGAGTATGTTCAGGTCAGCCTCAGAGTGAGCCTGAGCTGTGAACTCCAGAAACCCTATCCCAGACACACAGGTCCTAATATAAAAAATATGTGATGTGTTATCAACAGACAGCCTCCTCTCTGCTTTTTCCAGGCAACTGAGCAGCAAGAGTAGAGATAAATTCCCTGTAGATAAATGTCAGTCATATTTTATAAATAGATAAATGAATTCAGCAATACAAAGGGTCCTGCTTTTGAATGTGAATTTCTGAGTGTAGGTCCCAGCAACAGGATTTTGTGCTTAAACACTTCAGCATTAAATCCCTAGAGAGATTGTGTTGCAAAGTGAAAGAAAGTGAAGCCATTTAAAAAATTACAATATTAACCAGCACCAGCATCATCCCATCATCTTTCCTTCAGACTGACTTACAGAATGCTGGTCTTCTGAACTCTTCCATAAGCAGAAAGGAAAAAAAAATAAAGCTGCTAGTTTCATATGTATTTCAGATCATCACAAACCAGCACTGCTACCACTATTTCTGCGCTGCCACATTCTGTCCTGTGATTTAATGACCAAGTTAATGATCCCCTTCACATCTGCCTGAAAAAGTTAAACTTCCAGAGCCATTTGGAGGCGAAGGAAATCATCACTGGAGGTTACTTTCCAGACCTTTGCTGATAATGAGCTAACTTGAGCTGGGAATATATCAGTTTAGAGATGATCCTATCTAGTGCTGGAAACCAAAGCACTTGCAACTTCCCTGCCTTAACTGGTTTTACAGTACTATTCATGATTTTAGAATTTTGGCATCATTTTCCTCATTAAGGAAGACAGTAACTATCATAAAATATCCAAAATCCAACATATTTAAATGTGAAGTAAAGAAAGTTTCCCTGTGTGCTGACAGCGAAAAATCCGTGTGATGAATATCTGTGTGCAAAGAGAATAAGAAATGGGATTAACGTGGGAGAAACCAAGCGGTGCTTGCCTGCAGGCAAAATGTCCTACCTGAGTGGCTAGCACGGGAAGCAAAAGGTCTACATGTCTGTGTTGTGACCCCCTGTGACACGAATACATCATGTGCGACAGGAAGATCAAATTGTAAGCAGTAACCCCTTAAAAAGTATGGCATCTGCATTTTGAGCATTTTTATTCAGAATCTGGCTTCCAAAGATGAATATGATTATTTCCTTTAGCTCACATCAGAGATGCAAGTAGAAGACCTTAATCTTTAGCATCCCTGTGCTTAATTTTGCCTTCATCTAGGGCTGATGCAGGAATGCTATCATACTTCTTTGGCAGAGATACTATATCTCTTTAAAGCAGAATACCATCATATTTCCGGTAGAGAAAAAGTAATGTTCTCCCTGTACAATTAATGGATCATTGCATTAAAATACTAAATACTAATATTAAGTTGAATATTGTTTCCCTTCCATCTTAGAATTTCCCTTTTAAAGCCTGTTCCTTGGCTTTGAAACTTTTGACATTAACAAAACCTCAGGTACACCAACAATCATGCTTTCCTTTGGAAGGTTTTATTTCATGCTGTGCTTACATTATTGCTAACAATTTCTTTGTGGAAGTTAAAGCAAATTATCTTGCTCCTGTTAATGGCGGTGTGCAACAGGATGGAGATTTGCTTATTTGTATTGCGTATTGGCTCTATAATAGGTCACTTTTTAAAAATAATGTTTTTTCACAGCCACAGAAATTTCAGTAGACAGGAGCCATTTTGCAGTCTCTCAAATCTTTAAACAGCTAAAAGATGATGATCAGAAACAGCTTGGAACAGAAGCTGAAATAAAATGCCAAGAAATCCAGACTTAAATGAATTTGTACTTTTTAGCTAAAAAGAAATGTTCTAGTTCAGAATTTGCCCCAAACCCCTAATGCTTAGAATAGCATACTTATCCTTTTCTTGTCCTCTCTGTATAATACACTTGTGAGAAGTCTGTGCTGTCTTTGCCATGCTTTTTCTTCCTCTGAAAAGAGAATGGGCTGCTGTGTTAGCAGAGGCTCTGATGCTGTAGCTACTGAGTCTTGGTTTCTGCTTAAATCATCTGTACTTGTTTATTTCCTTGGAGCTTTCCACTGGGAGAAAGTCACAGATACTCGGCATGTTCCTACATATGCCAATTAGGATCCTCAAGCCCACACTTTCTCCTTTTCCTTGCTTTTTGACTGGAACAGATTTTTCTGCCTGGAAGCTTCCCTGTGGGCTTGGGAGGAAGATTACACTTTTCTCCATGGGATGTATCCAGCTGGCTGCAGGAGATCTGGATCCTATCTTTATTTCTGCTACTAACCTACTTTGGGCAAGCTGCTTCCTTTCTGTGTGCCTTTGTGCCCTTGCTCACCAACTGAGATTAGAAACGGTGCAGGGCAGAGCATGCCTGTAAAAATTACAGTGAATTTGTGCAATACTTTCAGCACAGTGGGGTCTCTCAGCCAGGGATGTTATTAAACTATTGCTAAAGGACAAATAAGAGTGACAGCTGCTTTTGATCCAAATTTCTCAATGGCTCCTACATCTCATCCCGTATCTTCCTGTAACTCCTTTACTATCTCATTTTGTTCTTTTCTTTTGTCCACACCATCTTACAGATGTTTTTATACGCTTTCCTTCCCACAGCTCTGAAACTCTCAGAATACCTGAACTAATATTGGCACATTCTCACTAAATAGATTCCCTAAAAAATGCAGTGTCATTGTACTGGGAGCCCAAACAAGTACCTGCCATAGATTATGTCAGTGAAAAGTGTTAATTTTTGGCTTTTAAAACTTTTTAATAGAGTGGGATTTTCCAATGGATTTCCATGCTTTGCTTCAGGGAGGATCACTTTCTCTTTGCAATAGGCAGCACTGCATGGTTGTGGAGCACCCTGAGACTCGACACTGGCATGTATCACCCCATTTTTCATGCAAACTGACTCACCAAGCAGTAGGGGGGACACAACCAGTCTCATTCCTTGTAACAGGGAGTGAGCCAGTCTTTTGGCACATGGACAGGTATAAATCAATGTCTGAACTCCTGCAGAAAGCTGCATTGATGATCTTTTATCATAGAATCACAGAATGGTTTTGGTTTAAGGGGACCTTAAAAGATCATTCAGTCCCAACCCACTTGCCATGGTCAAGGACACCTTCCATTAGACCAGGCTGCTCAAAGTCCAGTGCAACCCAGCCTTGATCTTCCTCAGACAGAGAGCAAAGTCAGGTCACAGCCAGAAATCACATGAGTCCAGGAGTAAGCAAAGGAGGATTCTAGCACTGGGTCCAAACAGGCAACCTGTTGCCTGTCCTCCTCTCTGTCTCTATTCTGGTGGTGCATGTGTTTGAAGGAGAAATGTGGCTGGCATTTGCGCATGGTGCTTCAGTGGTCGGTTCAATCTGATCCTGTTTTCACACTCTCAGCCATTTTAGGAGACCTAAGATTGTACTTCCTGGGATGGCCAGGTGAATCAGTTTCAAAATAAAGGTACAAAAATATACTAAGCAAAACTGGCCAAAGATTTTGATTCAAATACTGAAAGTTATTTGTCAATTTCAATAGACTTTGGGTCATGACAAAAAAAGTGTCCTTTTTTGATGCCTAAAATAATGTTCCTGCACACACAAGTAATGCAGTCAATTGTTCTTTATATCTAGAGCTGTTCTGCAAACAACTCAGGGCCTCTTGACAGATTGCATGAGTAAAAATTAGCACAAGATTATTGGAAGCACCAAATCACGCCATGGACTTGTTGTTTGGATAATAAAGTTCAGAGGTACAGAGGATAATCTCATCAGAGAGAGGGTGACCAACTCTCAGTTATCATCCCTCTGTACACTTCCTTTTTAGCTAATTAAACCTTAATTCTTCACAGGAAGTAGTTTCTGCACATTCTGCAATAACTTGGCTTCATATTATTTGACATATCTCTCTTGTTTTTTATCTGGAGAAACAGGAAAAGTACAGTTCCAACATGTAGACCTAAACCATTGCTTTATCTTTCCATTAGTGTATTAGCAGTTCTCATATGACATAGTACGGGCTCCATTCTCCAAGAATAAAGATATACTTTTTTAAACAACTTCTCTAGGATAAAAATGTGGATGAGCTTTGAAGCTGTGCAGTTTCACTATAGACGCTATTTCCTCTCTTTAGCAGGATAGAAGAAGCACTCTGACTCCTTGGATTTTACTTTCACATCATTATTCACTGCCTTCTTTGTTTGAATAACATTATTTCAGTGTTCTCAACTTCAGGCCGTCATAAACCATCACATTCCTTAAAATACTGGTGACATTCTGTCGTCTGGTGGCCCTGGCTATTGGATTTATATTTTCAACTTTTCTTCACAACCGCAAAAGGTAGAAACTATTTCTTCTGAAAGAATGAAACATGACAGCTTCCTGTAATCATATGAGTTCAGGAGCTCAGGTTTTAAAGAAAGTGTTCTCTCTCGTAATAAAATCACAAGTGTTGGCAATTCTGTTCCTGCTTTTGACCACTTAATTTTTGTAGCAGAGTCTCAGAACACAGTATCAAAACACAGCTGACTTCTTTTCAGAAATGAAATTTAGTTACATAGTCAGCATTAAAATTTATGGAAGAATAAGTCCCAGCTGCTCGCCAATTTCCCGTGAACCCTAGCCCATCAATACTTTTGGAAAATCTGGTGTTGACATGAAGAATCTGTTTATGACATGAATCCTGCTGGAAATTATGAAGTTGCTACATATGTGAATCTGAGACAGGAACTCCTTTTTATCATTTTTGTCTTTGTTACTCAATTTTATCTGTGTCTGCGGTAGGATTACCCACATTACTGTCACAGAATAACAAGTTAACAAGATTTGTTGATCTGCATGCTTTGCCCTCAAAATTTATTTTCTTAAAAAGGTAAGGTATTTTTCCCAAGTAGAAGAATTAATTGAAGACAAAATTACCTGCCAGTGGTACACCTGAGACCAGATGTTGATCACCTCCAGGGGCTGATTCAGAACTAATGACAAAAGAGGGATATTTATGGAGAGCCATTTGCTTGAGAAAAGCAGACCCAGGGTAGGAACTCAGGATATCAGGTGCTTTTCTGATTGTGATGTCCTATATAGATGGTCCCTCAGTGAAAGAATGAATTACAGAGAATTTGTATTCAGCTTGTTTGCTTGTTGGCTTTTAATCTCTCTTGTACTTTGCCTGTTAAGAGCTATATTGTCTTTAGGAACTGTGAAAATCTCGAAGGTGAGTATATTATACACCACACCCAGGGCTTAAACAGGGAAGGATCTGTTTGGCTTCTGGGAGATTGTTTGCTAACTGCAAATGCCTGCAAAAAGACAGTGTGGAGATCCAAAGACTGGCTGTTGGATGGGGTCTCAAATCTCAGGAATGAGGACAAGGCAGAGATCTGAGCTACAGTGCCTTGATTTTCCATGAGCTCTTCCAATGGTTCACTGAGGCTAGAGGTGGACTCTTCACACAACGTGGGAACGTATCCTGTCAGAAGGGAAGCACGATTACATATGGAGCCCAATGACATCTAAAGTTTTGTTAAACCAAATCTTAGACATTTACTACAACATCAACAGAAATCATGCATGATCTCCCCATAACTTCAAAGGCTGTATTAACTGAACTGGACAGCGAATCCATGTTCACCTAAGCTGTCTCCCAGCTGTGGCTCTTGTTTGAATTCCAGTTTCATCCTGATGGTAGAAAACAATTTTAATTTAATAGCACGTGCAGAAAGCACCTTTCTGACATTGACAAGCGTGCCATAAAAGTGAGACACTTTTCACACAGGAGTTTGCTCAAAACCCATCCAAATCATAAGAAAAAAAAAAAAATCAATAAAATCTACCTATGACAAATAGAAGGAAAACTGAGTATCATCTAATGCCTCATTTGACCGGTTGGGAATTTCTTTAAACAGTCATTAAGAAGAAGCCAATGAACTATGTCTTTTAAAATGTCAATATGATAAAGACATAGATGTGGCCTACTAGTTGTTTTATTGCTACCTTATAGTAGCAATATTCAAGTGGTTGGCCTAGATCAGGCAGTTCAAGGTGCTGCATGACATAATGGTAAACTGAAGGATGACATGGGGAAGCATAGATGCCATGACTTCATCTGAACTTCATCCAAATTGTATCAAAAGAAAAAATTCAGCAGAAGCTGAATTATGCTTTTTCATGTGTGTACATCAATGAATTTGTTAAACTCAAACATAAAAGTTCAGATCTTTCTACTAAAAATAATATCTTCAGATTTTTCTGTAAAAGAGACTTTAGATCATATTCATAAACCAGTTGGTTTCTTCTCTGGTCTTTCAACTCTCCATGTGTGCTTCTCTACCAGTAAATTAAAATTATCTTCTTTGAGGGTCCTGTCCTGGAAGCTGTCCTGGAAGGATATGACTCTCATTCAGCCACTGGAACAAGATTAGATTATTAATAAAACAAGTTTATTATAGAATGAGTTATCTCTCTTAATAAACACAGGTTATAAACACAGCTTTGGCTCCATTCTACTATTGTATGGAAAAAAAGTCCCACACTGCTCTGAAAATTAGTAGACTAAAAATGAAGTCAAGATAAGATGTTCGCTTTGGAACTATGAAGGGAAGTAAACAAAGTATTCTTACACTATAGGCTAAAAATAAAGCTACTCAAAATATTCACATTTTTTCATGAAAGATCAAAAATAGATAGGATATGACACATAAATAACTTTCCTAAGAAATCCAGAACAAAATATTTATGTCAAATTTCAGTTGGAAATAATTTGACATTTGGCTGAAACAACAGAAAATTGTATGTAGATTTTATTGTTTATTGATTTTCATTGGGTTTGCTTTGATTTTTGGTTACCTATAAAACCATTTATATATTAATTTAAAAAACTATAAAATCTAGTGTCTTTGTTTTGGTGGAAAAATTAACTTATCATAAGAAAAAGTTAGGAAGACAATGTCTCTGGCATCAATCCTTAAATTCAACCTTATTACAGTTTTTATTCTGGAGCTCTGCCACTAGGAAAACATTTTCTCACTTTAAATCTAAGGATGAAAAACATATTGTTTTGTTTATAACTTATTGATGTTCCTGAGTGAGAACAAGACTCAAACTCCTTGCCTATGCCAAAAATCTTAACACTTCCAGACTAAAATATTTTTGTTTATTACTATGTTTCTATTTGACATGAGAGAAACAAGATTTGTTTCTGGATATATGTTGCATATATTTTACCATAAGAAGAATTTTTAATGAATTTTTTTTTTTCATAATAATGACAATTCTGTTTCATTGCTGTTGCTGAAAACACTCCCACTATCTCTGGGACTCAGACCTCTCCAATCATAAAATTACTTTAGGATTACCAAACCATTGCCTAACATTCAATTAAATCAAATCATATATATATATATATATATATATATACNNTATATATATATATATACAAAATTTATCAAAAATTCATGTTCTTCATCATATAATTCCCTGTATGTTTTGGAAAAGCATTTACTATTTTATCATATGAATATAATTACTATGGATTTACATGCAAATTGAGATTTTAAAAAGTCTCCCACACAGAAAAGAATTAATAACAATATCTGATATTAGGTCTAATTGCTAATAAATGTTTAGACTATGTCTTATTTCACCACTGTTTAATTCTTAATCCAGATCCAGAAAAAAATCTGACCACTATCTAATCTATCAGGAAATTAATCAGTGAGCAAAATTTCTTCCACTGGCCCTGAACATATCAGGTGAGGCTGGCAATGAGCTCTCAAAAAAACATGCATTTTTATATTTCACTATAGAGCAGAAACTGTCTAAGGAAAGTCATGACTGATTTTTTCTTTCTAATACATGAACCTGATTCTTAATTCCACCTCTGTTATGGTGTGCTCATGAGGTGTGCACTAATAAGAGCTCTGAAGCCTCGTGTGCCTCCAAGTCTATAAGTTTAAAATTAACATGCAAAGAGTAACACTAAATCTAGTGCTGTTTTAACAGCATTCCTCCCCATGGCCTTGAATATTATGATACCCAAACCCAAAAAATTTAATAAATTAAAAATGTCAAGGTACTAGAAAAGTTGAATGCCATTTCCAATGCATTTAAAGAATGTAAATAGGAAAATAAGAATAAACCAGAAGATTGAGACTTTTTTTCTCTTAGACTACTGAAAGTTTATTCAGCTGTTTCTGATGTCTCTAAACTAGTTTTTCCTTCTACCATCTGTTCTAACTTTTTTCTTCTATGAAAATAGACCTCTCCTGAATGCCACACTTTGGTGAAATACTTATTTTAACGTCTTGTTGATTTCATGCAAAGAGAATACAGGCTTTACATGAAATAAGCATATCAACATATTCCTCCTTGGCATATCACTGTTCAAAGGCTTTTGTTTTCTAAATCTGTTTTCTTTACCCCTTCAGAGCTGAAAATATTACTCCTCCACAAGCACCATCTAAGACCCAAGTGTCAATGAACCAGGCAGCAAAATGACAGTTACTTAAACAGCACATGATTCAAGACAGTTTTAGGAAATTCCTAACACTTTGCGTCCTATTTCTTTCCTGGATACAAAGGGACAGATTGTGCCTGACCTTGGGGGATGCACAAGAGGCGAGGTGGGAGGAGGGGGAGGCCAACAGGCACATGGTGCTTTCCCTTTTGCTTTTTCTTCTCTTCCATGCATGCTATTCCCTTGCTGAGCAGCTGGGTATGGTCTTTTTTCTTCAGTTGTGAACACAAAGACTGTCTGCATTCACGTGACAAAAGTAGCATAAGTTTTGCCACTGAGTACAATAGGGCCCTATTGCATCATAAGCACCGAGATGGTAAAAAGAAAATGAAAAAAATCATTGATGAGTCTATCCTGTCAGGTTTCCTTCTGATACATGCTGGATATGTCTGCTATTAAATCTTCATTAATTATCTCCATGAAAATCTTGAACTTCAGAACTCAACCTATGGAAAATTGTGCAGTCTGGACAAAACTCTTTTACCATGAGGAATATGGAGAAGCTGGCTCTTGGTTCGGTGACTAGGAAATTCAGGAGGATGGGGCAGGTTTTAGGTTTATCTGCCTAACGCAAAGGAAGAACATCTGAGATCCTCTACCTCTGTCTTACCTTAGAGAGGAATTGGTTAAATTCAAAGTGTATCCTTTACCCCTCTCATTTTTCAGCTATAACAAAGTTCCCATTCATTTTGAGTACAACAAAACCTCAAACATCCTGGAACATTTTTTTAAGATACGTGTTTTTCTCTTCACTGTTAAAGGATGGCTTTGGCTAGACATAGAGGTGAAGAAAAAATCCTGCCCAGTGTTAGTCAGCTGTGTTCAATACCTTTGGATTCCTCAGTGGTCCAGTTTGGTTCAGAAATTACAAAGGCAGGGCAATGTGCAGCAGGCATTTCACCTGCGCTTGCAATGTCATTTTGCTGCAATTTGAGCCCTATAGACACCGATTGCAGTATTCCTGTGTGCAATACATGCCAGTTTTCTGTCGTTCCTTTACTCACTGCAGCTGAATAGGGGTCTAGAGGAAAATGGTCCACAAATACTATGGGTGTGAAAGGTGGTAAAAAATTATTTTCTCCCAGGTACAACTCAGTTCCCTAGTGCATTGTGTAAACTTCTACTGTGGTCATTACATATAGGATACACTTGAAGTTTATAGAAAACTACAACTGATACAAAACTTGTATCACTTGTTAAACTTTTATGGCTTTTGCCTTGTAGGCAACTGCTTTACATTTTCTTTACAGAGTTTTTTATCCTTTTTTCTGCCTAGCAGCTTTTGCCATTCACCTGGTTTTCTGGATGGCATGTGGCGTCAGACAAATGGCACATTAAAGGCAGTTCAATATACAATATAGAGGCTTTGTCCTCCTCCACACCTGCCTGTGGGAACTGTGAGCTTTGTCCTTTCACACTTGATAGAGTGTGGCTTGAGTTCCCCTGCTTGAGGTAAGATGTCAGAGCCACGCCAGCTGCAAGGTCTGCCATGGGGACATCAGGGTGAGACACATTCATTGCGGTCCATCTCCATGAGAAGACTGTTAGCTGTGGAGTTACTCTGCTTTTCTCATGCTAGGAGATTCAAGGTGAAGTTCTGAAGTGTTTTTCTTTGGGGGAGAGAGGTAGTTATTAAAGGAATTTTTTTTTTTGGTGAGAGATGGCTATTCTAGCAGTTTGTCCTTAGATTGCTAAGTGCAGGGGCAGAGCTTTCCTCTGCTTCCGTTAGTGGTGTTTTGAGTCTTAAAAGGAATCTCAGTCCTGAGAAAATGGAGATTTGTTTTCTCCACTGTTCAGACAAACATAGGTAGTGTGAATTTAACAGTCAGCAAGTAGGTTGATTCCTGCCCAAGGTGCTTTCTTTTGCTGTGGGAACACTAAGCAGATATAGTGAAAATGGTCAGGTTTCTACTGATTGGCCATAAGCCAGTCCAAAATACGTGCAGAGAAGTCTTTGATGATTTAATGTATGAGAAAGGACTTTAAAGCCTTAGAATTTGCTATGAACTCACTCTGCCTTGAAGGTCCAGTAATGAAAGGGGAATGTGCTTTGATTTAAACACTGCCTTTAAAACACTCGGCTTTGTATTTAGATGCAATTAGGACCACAGCATGCACCCCATCCAGTTTTCCCTGTAATTATTATCTTAAACACAGGACTGTCTGGCCTTTTGTTCAAGACTGCTGATATGATTTCCAGGATGCTGCAGGTGTGCTCCTTCCTCAGCAGCAGCTGATAACTATGTACATTTGCTCTGCTACATCACCTATTGCCAAAAGAGTTTGTCTTCTTTCCTGTGTATTTAGTATTAGATAATTTTTGATAGGGTGTCTTTTATGGAAAATTAAGTCAAACATTTACAAACCTGATCACGTACATGTAGGAGCCAACAACTAAATTAACTTTCAGGTTCCTGCTAATCCACTGAAGTGCCTAAGGATCTGAAATAAATCCCTTTTTTTTTCCACATAAGTTTCATAATGTTGGCCTAATTGCTTATCTAAAACAAATAGGTCTGAGATAATGACCCCCTACCCCAAGACATAGCACTGCTATCAGTCTCCCTGAAGTAACACTCCAGTCATCACACTTGTAGCTGAGAGATTAATAATGAATGGGTGTTCTGAAGGAAAAAAGCAATTGTTCACACTGCAGCTTGGACTTATGACTTACTTATGACTGGAAGTACAATGCATGACAACTCTTTAGTGGCTGAAAGCTCAGATAAATTTTAATCTAAAGCATTATTAGTTGGGAGAGATCTCTCTAATGTATATAATGAAGAATAATAATGAATTATTTGAGCACAGTAATTTCAAGCGACTGTGGTGCTGGTGTTACTGAATGGTGTATCCTGGAGGGCTGCAATAAAGCTTCAAGGCAGGTCATCAGAGAAAGAGATGCAAAAGGAGATGATGAAGGAAAGACAGAGAGAATGGATACGATGGTGCCAGAGATGCTAAGTGAAAGGTGGACTAATGTCTCATTGGTTGCAAGGAAAGAGGAAAGGCATACCACAGAATTTCATAAAACACTTTTGGCTCCATGCAGGTCTTACCAAGCTGCACAGACTTACTCACAGCTGTTTCAACGAAAGCACTACTTTCATTCATCTTCCTCTCACAGGAACAGGGTCTCTCAAGGATATCTGTATGAGGCAGCCCAGCATTGTGTAAAGAACTCTTGTCAAAGGAGCCTCCAGGTAACAGGAGTATCTATATAGGGCAGCACAGAGATACTAACTTAGATCAGGAAGCTGGGTTCCTATGTCAGAACACCATTGCTGCCCTTGGGGAAAATATCCTTGCTATGCTTTGTCTACCCTGTTTCCAGATCTCTGCATAGCACTGCCTTGCAGCATGAACATGAACCTCTGTATTCCTACTGCAGTCCTTGAATTGTGTTTCTTACAGCCTTTTCCCAGAAGAGCAAATGGTACACACCAGCTTCCCACTGATCATCAGACACCATGCGTTGTGAGATCCAGCTTACTGTTGAGAATGACGTGCTGAGATGTTGACATCTCTATGACATGGGACTAGATTCAGATCTTCATAAAGGCTGAGTAATTCTATTGACATTGGTGGATTACCTCATAGTTAAAGAGTGACATCAGACTGTGGACCAGTATTAAGGCTTTTTTGGACTAACAGTTTCTTCACTTCATTTTGCGCTAATAATAGTGCTGGCTGGGAGGCGTGTTAGCAGATGCTAGCTGGAGAATTACATTACTGCTACATTTTGTGGCTGAGACTAGCTCTGGCAGAAGTGTCCTTGGCTTCATCATGGGCAAGATGTCCATCAGTTGACTTCTGACCTGAACTTGGAGAGGCAGAAGTGATCCTCTGTCCAGTAGGAATACATTAACTTTCTCTGAGATTCTGGCTCCTAGCTTTCAGCTACTGAGCCTGATGAATTAATGCACCGCGGTTTTCTAATGCAGACTGCTGTTCTCCCAGGAGCGGAACAGAGACTACTCATTTAACAGAGGACTTGAGATTCGGCTGAAAACCTGGATCCCAGAGGAACAAAGCCAGTACTCTATTCAACACGTCACTCGCCCTCTTCCCACACACTATATCGTTACAGCAGGAGCACCGCGGCTGCAGTCTTCAATTTCTCAGTAAAATAAGACCCAACCCTGCCATGTGGCAGAGGAATGTCAGTCTATTTTGATGTTAAGAACCAAAAAGTCATGGATGAAAGAGCACGTCAAGATTTACAGTCTTGCTTTTAATTTACCTCAAGGTGCTGATTACCACCAGTACTAAATCACGTTCCGTGACCTGCCTGGACAGGGAACACCTGGGAAAGACAACCTTGATCAGCAGCGTGGCTGGGCAGGGAGGGAGGACGCAGTAGCCCTGCAGTAGCCCTGCAGATGGCTGCGCCCAAGCTGCTGCTGGAGGCGTGGGGGAGTTGGTGGCCCAGTTATCAGCAGGCTCTTATCCCTCAGCGACACAGATGCAGTAATGACCTGATAGCATGATCACTGACCTTTGTTTTAAAAACACAGATACTTTAAAAATACAAAGCTGCAGACAGCCTGTAAAATCTGTCTGCATCCCAGAACAATGCTATTGCACAATAAAAATCCCATTTTGTTTAAAGAAAACAAACAAAAAATTCTAGACCAGTTACTCAACAACTCCAGGGACTGCCAAATAGTTTTGGGGAAAAAAAAGAATAAATTTTAGGCTGGAGCAAAGGGACCTACCTAGATGTTGCTTGCTTCTGTGGTTATTTTGCGGGCCCATTTCCAATGTCCTCTCTATCCATGACGGTGTGCTGGCTGCTCAGTATGGCCAAAGTACGATAAAAGCAGCGTGAGTCAGAGGAAAGAGGAGTTCTGAGTGACGTTCCTGTTTCTCAGTACCAACCCAGATCCCATTCTGGCGCCTGGCCTGGGAACTGTCTTTGAAGGCTGAAATTATTTGTGTTCAGACATCCCTGTTTGCCTGTAGTCTATTGAAGCATCACTCTCTGGAAACTGGTGGTGCAGTTACCAGATCTGAGAGTTCCTTCATGAGTCTCAGCCTTCCTGGGCTGCTCCCCTGGGATGTTGCAGAACTGCAGTATTTGAGTGAGCTACTTACGGGAAATTAAAAGAAACCAAAGATAGTGCTAATGCTAAGATGAGCATTTTTTAGTGTTGGACACAGAATCAAAATATATTTAATAAACTATAAAATTTTTTCTTCATCTTTATGGGTCAGTTCTTCCACTCCTAGAAGTCAAAGAAAGGCCAGTTATGCCCTTTGCTACCTAGAGGAGACTTCAAGCCATAACATTCAGTTAGGTTTCAAATGTGAACACAATGCAAGGAAGTTGGAGAGCCAGTTCAGACTGGTGGTCCAGTTTGATCCCTCATGTTAAGCAGCATAAGGTAGATGCTTCTCAGATGAACCTAAACTTTCCCAAGGTGGTGGGAATCCAGCATCCAGCATCATCACAATCAATATTGCTCCCCCAAGCAACTTTTGGCAAGCTTTACCTCCTAGTGAGGCTCCAAAATGCGCACTGACAATACACACAACGTGACAAAATTATGATAGTCAGTTTAAACAAGGAAATTGCTGTGAGCTTGAATTCTCACAGGATAGATCTCCACATATTTGTTTGTAAGCTTTCTCAGCTTAGCTAACTCTCTTCCAGATTTTTCAAGGACTCTTTTTTTTGCAAGGAACCATTTGAAAGTGGTGATGAACATAGAAAGGACACCTCTCTTTTGATTCACTTGCTTTCCAACACCTGTGTCACCAAAGAAGCAGAATTTCAGAGGTTTCCATTCCCTGTTTTGACCTTACAAGTCAGTCTCTGGATTTTTAAATGCAGTAAACTGAAGAGAAGATATGAAAGACATATCTGTTCATTCACATAACCAAATATTTCTGAATTAGAAGACATCCTAAACAGAGCTATTGAAAATGGAAATGATTTCCCTACCAGTGCTCGCTCTGGTACCAGAATTTGGAAGACCTGTATAACTATGTGTTGTGGGAGACTGAAAAGTTAATGGTTCACTCAGCCATTTGCAAAAGCAGTGGGTGCTTTGTTGATAATGTTCAAGGCTACACGTGCAGAGGGCATGAGCACCATAGGACGACCATGACAGATCAACCTTCGTTTAGCCAACAGCTGGAGTTTGAGCCACGTAAGAGGAGAAGCCAATAAAAAGCAGACCCTTTGAGGTGGGGTAGTGCTTTTTATCATTATGCCAATGTCCTCCCTTGTACAACTGGCCCAGTTGTAAGACTCCCCTCTGGAAAAGGTATCAGGACATTCACACTATTCATCCCTTCTGAAGGGACATAACTTGCTCGGTTGTAAAACTTTCTCCCACAACCACTCCAGAGAGATATTGTGACATTTACATGTAGGCCTGAAGGTGTTCATCCCTTCTGACTGGGTATATTTGGCTCAACTATGCTGAAGTGAGAGGCAGCTGTCATGTTGTAGAAGGGGTGATAAACCACCAAAAATCCTTGAAGTGCCCCCAGACTCCTTACTGTGCCCATCTACCAGAGGACTGCACATGATCCACAGGGTTACATCACAGTGTAAAACTCCACCCCCAGGGGAGGTACCTGGGCGTTCCCACCTAGCCTGGGTGCATATTAACCCATGGAACCTTGTGTTCTGTGGGCTTCCCTTTGTGGACCGAGACTTCAACCAACACCTTAACCAAGAGACATCTAAATCGCAGGAACCAAGCCTTGTCAATGGATCCATGGGCGGTGAGATGTTTCTACTGTCATCCTTTTTTTCTCTTTCTTCTTCTCCCATCTTCTTCTCAAAGTATATTGTGAGCCAGACTAAAAAATTCCAGTTAGTGCCTTAGAAAGAGCCTTGTTGTGCCTGGATAAGTCAAATTGGCTAAGTTTAAGTGTTCTAAGTTAAATTTTGTGAAGTGCTTTACTTTGTCTGCATGTTGTTTTAAAATTTGCCAAATACCTTATCCCACCTTGATATTTTAAAGTTTGCAAGTAAAAGTTTGTTATTGAACCGCCTGAGAATTTTGTTGTTTCTTTCACGCACCACCCAGAGAGAATCAAGCAACCTTCCCCTAACTCCACTGAGTGGACCAGGACATAACATGTATACAAATAAGTCAACGTGAAAGATATCCATTTGTCTGTCTATCCTGCTTAAACACACCAGGCAATCTCCTTTTTCAGGAAAGATAGAATTCTGACTTACTTTTAAAGCAAAGATTAGGTTTTGTACATTTCTTAATTATTTATATTTTCTTCATCTTTTACCAAGCAAGAATTCTGGTGATAATTTCTTTCCAGCAGGATCTCTAATCTGATGTTGTGTCCTCAAAATGAAAAGGAAATTTTGGCCACAAAACACTGGTAATGTTAAAAAAGAAAAATACTTGGTACCCATTTGAGCTATGTTGATATATACAATTTGTAAGAACTTCATAGTCTAAATATCCCAAAGAAAAAGCATTTTTGTGGTATTTCTGTTGGAAGAAGCTCAGCAACAAATAATGTGGCAATATTTCTAGTTGCAATAGTGCAAGGAGGCATTTCTAGTTGGGATAGTAGAAATAACATGACTGAATTCTTTGGTCTGAAAGATCTTTCTGGCATTCTTTCTGTTGTAAAGCAGTAGGTGGGAACATTTTAATGGGAGATGTGGGAATTTCCCCATAGTCAGCTTTCAGGGGCATAAACTTCCCTAAAATATAAATGGGTTAAAACTTGGTCTTACAAACTTCTCTGCCGTGCAGTTCATTAATCTCAATGTAGGCCACATCTTCCTCTTCCCAGGGAGTGGGTTATGTTTAAATGAGGTCTCTATAGGCTTGGGAGTTCAGTTCCTATCAAATGCACTCAAAACAGATATGAAAATACACAAAGAACCACTGTCAGCATCACAGAAACTCATACAAAAATATTCAAGCAACCATCATCAATAATGTACAAAACATATATAGAAATATTTAGACCCATTTTAAAATATTCACAGTGGCGCATTTCACCTGACCAGTCTTTGTCCAGAGGGCAGTTGCAGGCAAGATTCAACACTCCTTCACAGCTCAAACTCCCTCAGAAACTGATTTTGCACTGAACATGTGTAAAATCATGATATGCTGAAGTAGCATCCACAATGATGCACGTTAGCTCCCTCTCCTCTGCTGTAAATAGCAGAAACTCATTCATTTCTGTGGGTCCTAACAAATGAGGCTGAAAGGAAGACAACTGAGCTGGTCAAAATCAAGTAAAACTTGCTGGGTTTACAACCTAAGTGAGGCTGTTCATAATCTATCAGTTTGTCTTTGCTGGAGCCCCTTTACAGGGTTGACCTTGGGCACATTGAGGCCAATGGTGATACTTCTATTGACAGAAATGGGGAAAAATTTCATCTCCTGAGCTGGTGAATGTCAGCTTTGAGCCAGAAAGACATCCACACACGATCCCTCTCTCTTTTCATTTCCTATTGCTGAGGTGAAATATTTGTTTGTTTGGCTTTTGGGTTTTTTTATCATAAATTTCCAGGGTGTAGTTTGGGCTGACCTCTCTCAAGTTTGGTTTCCACACACAGTATTGGTAAGTATAGTTTACTGGTGGTTACAATGTATTGTTTGTCTGTAAAACATCAATAATATAGTGTAAGCCCATCAGACAGTGAAAGCTTTAGCTGAACAGTAGTGAAAGGCTTACTGTGAGAAATGCCTTGGAAGGAAGGGCTGAAATGAAGAAAATGCAGCCATTTGACACAAAATAGAAAGCAAAAAAGACATGGTTTTTATAGGAAAAATAGTAAAGCCAGGAAAGAAAACAAAAGGGATATTTAGCTGTGGGTGAGTCAGGTATTGCACTGGTCAGGGAATCAGACAATGTGAAGAAGTTTTTGTTAAGAAGCTCACATGTTACATAGGAATTTACCAGACTCTGCAGGAGGTGTTTGTAAAAGAGAAGTGACAAGGGCTTGATTTGTTTGAGAGTAAATTTGGTTTAGCAGCATTTTGTATACACCAGAGAGAAGCATGATGAGATGCAAAGGTCAAAGTGGCAGAGGTTGGAGTACATGAGGCAAAAGATTACCAAGGCATGTGCAGTGCAATTGTGATTAAAGTCAAACACTCTAATTTATCAGATATTTCAGAAATATGAAACACCTATAGGCTTCTGTACCAGTTCATTAAAAAGGAAGAAGTAAAAAATATGTTAAATATGGTATTAATGGCTTGTCTGCCCAAGGATGATCTGGAAAATAAAGGTGAATTTAGTAAATGGATGAACTCAACACACAGTGAGCCTCTCTATGGTAGTGCTCATTTACAAATAGAGTGGCTTTAGCTGTCATATGTTTAACCAGCTTCCAACGGAAGGAAAAAATGTTCTTTGGTAGTAGCTATAAAGTGATGGGGGCCATACAGCCCCTAACTGCTGGTGAACAACCAAAACTGGTCGCCCAGCCCTCCAGAGAGGTGAAGTGGGAGATACAGAGGTACCAATAGAGTGTATGTGCCTGTATATCCCTTGTTCCCATCAGGGCTCCAGCTTGTTTTATACAGATGGCTCAAACAGGATTCCACTCGTTGCAGTACACGTGAGATACACCTGCTGATAGCACTGATTGGGGCAGATTCCCTATCCCATCTGAAAAGCAACTTTTAACACCAGGCCTTGCAGTGTGGCTCCCTTAGGGAAGCCCTTTGTTGGCTAAAGCTCAAGCTGCTGGAAGGGAATATCTTCAAGCAGCAGAATTACTCCTTATAAGAATAGCAGATATCTTGAAATTCTTTGAAATCTGTAAATCTATAAGGAAGTTTTTGAGCACACTCACTGCCTCTACTGTAAGTTGCAAAATCTGACTTGATTCAAATTATACTTTCTGCTTCTTAACATTCTCTTGCAGAATTTTTCTTAGTTGTCTTCAATTAAAGCCTGCACTAAATTCCAAAACCAAGGTACTGTGTGTAAATGCCTAGTTGATGACATTGAATCATCTGGGTCTGAACAACATCATTACTGGAGAGCTGCTAAGTGATTATGCTGTGGCAAACATGAAATGAAGGCTAGCCTAGCACTCTGAGCAGGAAAAGATGAGACAAACAGTCCACAGGACCAAAAACAGTTGCTTTCCTAGGAGGTGATTAATGGAAACTCAGAGTCACACAAAGTTAGTAAGAACGATGAGCATTTGCTACAACAGTTGTAGAAAAGCCTTAGAAGATAGATTTTACAAGGAACAGAAAGGACTCCTAATTTCCCAGTCATTTGGCATATGCCACTTGAATTCTTGTATCAGCTAATATCCTTTTTAATCAAAATGTTCCATGATAAGAAAAAATTCAGCTCAAACTTCTTAAAAAGTCAGCATCCCTTTCAAGTGCAGACAGTGCCTAATGGTTTTCTTGACACTTTGAAAAGGCATTTCTCTGACACAGGAAAGCAGAGAAGGAAGAGTAGAAAACTCTTGGAGGGGGCTCGTGCAGTGATCACTCTTTGTTTGGCTGTAGACAATTTAAGTAATGTTCCAAATATGGCTGTAGAGTACAAACATTAAGGCATTTAGATTGAATGCCAGAACTTAACCTATGATACCACTTAGCCTGACCTATACAAAATGCCAAGGTTCTCATTTTTAAAGCCCACAGTGCAAACTGGGAAAAAATTCGGCAGCATGACTCAACTGCAGCATGCTTCCTCATCTGAGATGAAGCCAAAAGTTAAAAGTTATTTGAATATAATTTTCTGTACCTTAATTTTCACTTTGGATCACAACTGAGTGACTCAGTCATGACAAATCGAATGCTCTGTGCAGTTCCTACCTATCTGGCCTCCTTCTTCTTTCGACAACTTGTCTGTGACATGGCTAGTTTTCTGGAAATTATTTGCAAGTCATTTAAACAAAAAAGTTATCCTTTAGCTTGTCCATAAAAGTTTCCCTGCAATTTTTTGTTCTTTCTAAAAAGATTTATTAGGAAAAAGACGTAAATAGAGTAGATAGGCACAATTTTTTTCCTTTTCTTGCTATTTTACGATCTTGTAATTTAGATACCGGGATAATCAGTCGCAAGGATATCGACACACTTTAAGGGAATGTTAATTATTAGTACAATTGTTGAGCTAGTTATCAGGTTGCTGAGTTACTGGAAGACCCAGGCTAGGGTCTGTTGATCTACTTTTGTAGCACAGTTGTTGAGAAAATAACAGTGATGTATTCAGACAACTTGAGCCTGTCACTGCGAATCTGAGAATCTACTTGCCGAAAGGACCTGATAAGCTTGTAGTGGAATACCCTGGAGGCATCTGGAGTGACTGTCGGGGTGGGTGAGGCGGGGATGAAGCTACTTGCCTCTCTCAAGCTTCACCCATGATATATTTTGGATAAGACTGAAACACTTGCAGACTAGCAGTGGAAAGGTGCTCCCCTTCACTTTGCCCCATGCAGACTATGAACATCACCTACATGTTTTTTTCGGAGGCTGTGTGTTCCCTCACTTAGCTATGGGAGTCAGCTGTAGCTATGGGGAAGGGAACTTGCTCACCTGGGAGAGGGGCTTCTCTTGGAGAAGCAACAGATCCTACAGGCCTTGTGGACACCTCCTGAGCTGGTGAATGTCAACATCTCTAACCTCTGCACTTCCTGCAGGGAAAGGGAAGGAAGTAACCAATCCATCATCACTGCACCACCAGTATCTTTGCCTGCAGGAAACTGCTGGCAGTGATACCTATTTGAGGGATAGAAAACTGGGGTCATGGCAGTTTACATCTGAAATTTGAAGGTCTGTTGGTAGGCGCAGGTAGTGAGCGCTGTGACTTTGGTACTGATTCTCCCATCATTTTCCAATCTGTGGTCTAGTTGGCATATTCAACTATAAACCTTCATGGAGATTTTTTTCAGGTTTTCATATTTCATATGAATTTTCATCACAGTAATGATGTGGCCCAAGATGACTGGTGCTAAGTAAAGAGCAAACTATGATGTATTACCTTGCAATTTAGAGGTGAGACATCATGTAGTCAAAAAGTGACAGACCTACAAAATTTCCTCCCAACCCTTTTGGCCAGTATAACAATTTTTTAGTTTAACACATTTATTCCCTTGAGCACAGACACCAAAAGCCTTTGAGTGTTTTTCCTGGTGTGATGTCTTCTTGACAGCTGTGCTCTGGGAAGCTAGAAAAGAGCAGAATTACACTATTAGATGCTCTCAAGGGTTTTACTTCTATTTTCATTTCATTTTGCTAATTCCTGACAGTTTCAATAATGTACTGAAATGAGTCCCATCAAAATATTTTTGGCCACCTGGGAAAAACAAAAACCTATACATCTGACTTTCATCAGTGATTGCATACATGTTTTTAAAACTGCTTTCAAGTGATGCTGTAGGCAGAAATGCTCCCTGCTAATTTGGTACATTACCACACAACATAATGGAGCAACCACCAAGTAGGAATTTTAACCACATGGAGAATTCTCCATCATTTTCAGAAATAATTTTCTTCTTCTGGTGAGAACTTGAAGGAAACACCTATATCCTGAGGGGTTGGTTTAATATGAAGTTATATTGCGGCTCTATGTAATATTCTTGTCTTTCCCTTGTTTTTGAAGTCATAAATACTTTTAAAAAGGTCCTCTCCATAGTGTACTGTTAATATAGTGTCATGTGCACAGGTTATTCAGCCAGATTAACAGACAGATAGTAAAAGAGAACTTTTGCTCAGCTCTATATTAGGTTATGATTTGGTGTAACTAATTTAATAATTTTTACAACTTTTTCATTAGGACATATCTAAGATCTCTCAGAAAGCAGCAGTTGCTGAAAAGTCAATTTTCCAATCATTGCTTTTCAACAGAAAGCAGAAATGTAATTTAGGTCTCTGCAGACTTCTTGGTGAATGCTAAGATAACTATTAAGAAATAAAGTATTAATAAATAGCAAGATGAAAAAATATATATGCACATGGAAATGTTATAGATTTTTTATGAAGTTCATATAAATAAGTAATTATTAGCTCTGTTGTATATACCTCCAAAGACATTTTATTTACAAACCTTACTTTAAAAGCACTTCATTCTAACGCAGTTGAAATCCCTGAATTATAACAGATTAGAGAAGGCTTTTAAGTTGACTTAATTGGAGAGAAAACCCTTTTTTTGTTTGGTGTCAGGGATGGTCTCAGAACAATTTTGAGACTGATTCCAAATTTTTCCCCACTGCTTGGTCTTTGGGCATGCCCTTGGGGTGGTCCTGAACCAGCAAGAGGTAATGTGTGTTTTCCTAATAAGTGCAGTCTTCTTGGCTGGGAGGTCCCCGCCAATCCCAGGCTCCTCGGGCACTGAGGAGCTCCTCCTGGCACACAGGATGACAGGGCACAGGATGTACAGTCAGGGCAGGGCTGGTCTGCACTTCTTGGAGTGCAGGAGCACCAAGCTGCTGACCACAAGCCTGGGAAGCCTAGCACACACTTTGCCCAGGACGCTGTGGCTCCCTGTCACTGGTTACCTGCAGCTGGGATTTATTGGTGCTGGCTTGCTCCAAGCTTGCACAGCCTATGTACCAATGGCATGCAATCCATCCTCCTTTTCCTGTTTCTGGGAGGTTTTTGACATCTGAAAGCTTCCAGTTTTGTTACTGAGGAGCCCCAGCTGATTTCCTCCTTCATGCGTGTTCCTCTTACTGTTCTGTGTCTCGTTTCATGGCTGTGTTATGTTTATTTGAAATCAGGGCTTTTATATCCATTTTCAATGGTCGATTTCTTCCTCTTTCAGTTGCAATTAAAGAAACTGTTAAGAATAATCCCAATAACTGTCTACTTAAAAGGCATGAGTTTCAAAAGTCTTCTAAAGCCAAATATTTCCTCATACAGCATGACTCCAGAGGAGCAAGAGCACTGGTATGGATGTATTTAAGAAAGAGCTAATGCTAACTAATTTTCTGCCACATGTGAGGGTTGTGCCCCACAATGCTATTTAAAATTGACCTTGTGAGTAGTGAGGTAGAAATGTTTTTTCTTTCAAAGATTTATCTCCATGTTTGTTCCCAGGGTTTTGCAGAGCTGTCTGTCTAGAATTTCCACATTATAAATGGCTCTTGTTTTGGTAAAGTTTGAATTATTTTCATTAGCTGGTCACCTGGGGCCTGACCAGAGTCAGGCTAAAAACTTCAGACAAGCACTACAGCTTTTGCAATCAGTCTCAGTCTCTCTCTCCTGTCATCCCCAAGGAAATGAAAGGCAGAAACGTTTATGCTTCAGGTTAATGTTTTAGAAGTGTTTGAGGCAGGAAGCAAATGGACTTATTCATAAGTTCCTTGAGGATGTTTTGTTTCAGTCATGAGGACTGAAACTTTTCTGAATAAAGGCCGGTCAGCAAGAAGTGACCAGGGGCAGGGTCTGCCTTTGGGATGTGCTCCAAGGCCTGGGCACCTGGAGGGGATTCACCTTTGAGAGCCTTTCTGACAATCCATGGACTTTGGGAGGTCAGTCATAGAGGCAATCATACAAGTCTCAAGTTAGATTAGGAGAAACTGGAAATACCTAGAGTCATATAAAAATAATCATAGTGAAGTGAAAGGAAGGAGTTGGAATAAGCCTCTCATTTAACCTAAGGAAGAAACATATAATTTAATAGCTTACATAAAGAAGGATCCTTCTGGAAGGCGCCTTATTTTGAATATCACATCACATTTAGCAATAGACCTCTCTTAAACACCCAGCTTGCTCACTGTTTTTTTCTTTGGGAAATCAAAACATTTCTTCTTTCTGGGTCCTTGACAGTGTTCACACCGACAGTGACAACCCTTCGCAGAAGTCTTCAGGGACCACTTGAGAATAGTTGAAAATCTGCAACAGCTATCCCATGAGAAGGTAGCTCTTGAGTTCCTGAAACTGGAATATTAGCGTGCTGTGATTTTTGGGAGCAAATGCAAAGACTGAAATTTACTCCAATGGCCTACAAAAGGTGCTGTTAAAACTTCTTTCCACTAGCGATCTACAAGGCAGGCTTTGCATTTTAGGAGGAAATGTCGGAATATTGATTATATTGACTGAAGTTTACTTTCCTGGGCATAGTACATTATGGCAAATACTACAGGTTTGCAATAAGAAACTTGTTTCACTTCTGACTGCTTACATTGTTTGGTGTGTTCCTCTCTTTTGCTGTTATTCTGATCATGTGTTGGTTTTGCAGATTCTAATTCTCTAAGACATGTCTCTTGTTAAATGAAGTAAGAGTCAGCAAAGTAAGGTCAAAACAAAGTTGTGGGGTTTTTTTTTTTTTGCTCTATTTGCAGTTATAATGAGCCCTCTCAATTTCTACAACGAATCTTTATTGAAATTAGAGTTGAATTAAAATTTCTAATAAAAAAAAAAATGGTTCATGACTGCTTTCTTATTGTGTGTCACATGTGTGCTGAAGCCAAATGTAGAAGGCAAGGGGTACATATTGCATAAGGAGCCCATATGAGGGAGCCCTGCAGCTTTCTCAGAAACCATTTTGTCACTACTTTCCTTGGAAGTCTTTTTTACATGTTTATCCTTCACAATATTTTGTGGGTTGACCTCTGATGTCTGAGTTTGGTTCTGCTTTGTATCGCTTGTCTCTTTGTGTATTGCTTTCTGCGTCTGCTCCTTTGCTTTGGTTGTTTTCCCTGTTAATTTTGCACTAAGGCACCAATACTATTGTTTTGGTCTGTAGGGCTATGATCCAAGGCAAGGGGAATACACAGATCTAAGCACCTGAAGCGCTATGAGAATATAACCCTTAGTGGAACAGTCACGCCTTACTTTCTTAAAACATCCTCTGGTATTAAAATCTCATTAACACAGAGGGCTGCTGGTCACAAATTCATGGTTTCAAAGAGAAGGACTTGCACTTTTGGAAAAATTTTTTTTTTTTGTTTGACACACACTTTCCTTCTGAATTGTCAAACACCTCAGAGCCCTCCCATGGCACCAGTAGCATGATGCTTTTCATACAGTGACACATAAACATGAAACTAGTATTTTTTCGAAATTTCCAATGTCCAGTGTGCCTATCCAAGCTGTCCTCAATCAACGGGATGTTCTTAATGGGTCACCATTGCCATCTTTCCTTTGCTATTGTAGTGCCAATAATCTACAAAGTGAAAATCCATCTTTTTTGGGAAATCTCTTGGTGTGTCAGAGATAAATTGCAACTCTCCAGGTTATTTGCAGGATCTGGATCAGTTTTGTCAAGGAAAGAAAAAGTCAAGTTTAGCCTCAGCTCTAATGATGAGCCACATAAAAAGTCAATCAGCATTTTAATTTTCAAGAACAGTAAAAGATATATCAGATCTTCATGAGAGGCAATTTCTGAAGTGCCTGTTTTGGTGGAGGATGCATTTTCTCTGCATGGAATCATTCATTGAGTATTAGTAGATCTGGAGGTTGGCAAGGCAGAGCCTCCATTTCTGCTATCTTCATAGATGCACCACAATTCTGATGCCTTTGGTAGAAAGGACAGGGCAGAATATTGTCAAGAGTGGTGGAAACATGGGGATAAGCCTTAGCTCCAACTTACTTCTTCTTCAGTTTGTTAAATGAAGTCCCGAGCGACAGCTGGCATGCAACCTCCCCTTCTCTCAGAAGACCCGATGCATCATCTACCAAAATACATGGAATCCTTCCAATCTGCTCTAGCACATGGTCCCACCATCCTGCCTGCCTGCGCCCAGCTCTGACCTCCCAGTTTGCACGGCAGCATGTAGAGGCTGAGACTGCCCAGCCAGCTGGCTGGGGCGAATCAACAAGCTGGAATTGACAAAATATTTTTCCTGACATATTTAGAATATTTCACTGGGGAGAAATATCTCGAGATTCAACATCTGATTCTTCAGGTTGTCCTGGGAGACTAAAATAAAGGAGAAGGCAACATTAAGTCAGGCATATTGCGACTGAAAACAAACACAATGGGTCAGATTCCATCCTCGATTGCAGCCACACTGAAGTCTCTGTGGTTGAATGCGAGTAAGTGAGGACAGAGTTTGACCTGGTGCCTTGAAACTAAAATAATATAAATGATAGACAAAGACGAGCTCATCTGCAAAGCTGCAGAGTATTCCATGAGAGACACAAAGATCGTATACCAAGGGGGACTTAATTCCTCAAGGATGAAGCAAGACAAAAAATAATTATTTGCAAAAATAATTTTGGCTGACTGAATAAGGCAGATTTTTGTCATCTCACAGCTATGCATACTGTGTGGCAAATGATTAAATAAACAGATTGCTGCTCAAGCAACTTGCATTCAATTTGAGATGCCAAAGCCACTAGAATAATCTCTACCCACTAAAAGAAAATCACTTGGTCGCACTGTGGCCACACAGAAGGCCCTATTCATCAGCAGGGTTTGCCTGAAAGATGGCTTTTTTTGTGGAAGAAGTATCTTCCACACCTGCTCAGTGCAGACAACACTGGGCTATCTGAGGGCACCCAGATCTCTGCATACTCAAAGGGATTTTGCATTGATGAAATGAGAAGAAATTTCATGCATGCTTTTTTCTCTCCAATCATTCTGCCTTCTTTCCTGAAGCTCTGACAGTAGCTGGATTTTAAAGATCCTGCCTTTGCATACACAAAAACTGTTTTATAGCAATCTTGCATAGCAATCCGGCCCCAGGGAGGTGTGCAAATCACACATGCTGATGCCAAGAAGCAGAAACCATAGAAACAACATGAAAATTTATTCGATATTGTCTTACCTGTGACCTGAGGGGGCCGGTCCTGAAGCTCCTGTGCAGTCTCTTGCCTGTTTATGTTCATATCCATCTGTTAGCATGGCACTGCACCCACTCACCAGACAGTCCATCATGTTCACTGGAGCTGATGATGGATCTGAAGTGGCAGCCTGCATGACTTTATAAAAGGCTGTGATTTAGTGCATGTCCGCACATGTAGTGTCTTTGGAGCTCTGTATAGTATCATCCTATCTGCTTAATCTCACTGTCCAGGGGTTAGGATTTTTTGTTTTGTTTTGTGCTTTCTAGCGCCTGCTCTGTCATCTGCGTACCACATTGCACTTCATATTCATCAAAGGTATTTAGCACTCGACAGGGTGAGTGTTCTAGGACTCTAAGATTTCTATCAAAACCATCATCCTTCTTAAAGCGAGATCTTGTATTTGCCTCATGCATAAAAAATACGGGGATTTTTCAGAGTCTGCCAGTTCAGAAAATGCAGCTGATAACTGTTTTTCTTTTAGTTCAGGGTCTTGTTTTATCCTTACTAACAGACTTCAGAATTGTACTTAATGAAGAGAGAAGTAGATTCAGTCTAAATGTGAAAAAAACCTCATCTGCAAGGAAACGTCTCTAAAAATTTTTTTGTGCACAAGAAGAAGAGAATCCACTAGCTCTGCAGCAAGGAAAAGGAAGTTACATGTTTGGTCTTCGAATATTTGCTTTGGTTTCAACGTGGCTCCGTGTGTAGACTTAGACTTTGGCATATTTCTATCATTACCAAAATATATGTTTTCAGAAGGAAGCTGAAACTTTTAGTCTGGATTATTTTACCTGTGCTATTAGATGGTTTCTGAGAGCAACATAGGGTGCTACGCTGAACTGGACCATCCTACAACTTGTATTTAATTTTCTCTCATATGATACTGCCTATGACAAGCAGATGCATTTAAGATATAAAGTTCAAGCCTTATGATTTTTAATTTTCCTCACCAGACAGCAGACAGATGTCTAAAGTGCAGAGGAGACATGTCTCTTCAGAGCTGCAGCCGAACTCACCATGGCTCTGGGGACCATCAGCAGCAGTCAGACCTCTGCTCTGCCAATTAATAATGCAGCCAGTGGCACAGAGACAAAATCTGGTCCCAGGAATGCTACCCAAATAACACCTGAGGTTTAAACTGTGTAAACTTGTTTGCACGCTTCATGCACACAAGAAATTGGAGAAATGGAAGATAATTAGCAATGTTTTCTTTATTCCATGAGGAGCAGTGGGGAAGTGACTGCAAGAGCCTTTTCAAAACCTGTTCCTAAAGATTGTCTTTGCAATTCCAGTTGCTTGGGCAGCTCTCTATGGAAGAGGCCATATAAGTACAGCTACAGTTTTTATGCCAGACCAGCACTGAAAACTCTAGTTCAGAGACAAGAAAATGAGAGACAGTAAAATACAAACCATTCTGTTAAAGGACCACTATCATATGGATGAAACCCCAAAATCTGTGTTAAGTAAATGCCCATTTTAACTTAAAAAGGAAGCTGCTATATAATTTCTGAAATAGCTGGTGCGCACACATATTTCCCATTTTCTTATTGTAACAATAGGATTCCATTGCATCCCATTCATCTTCTCAGCTGGAGAACATGCTCACCGCTGGCCCAAGATTTTCTGCAAAAGTAAATATATTTTTAGTTTTTCTCATACCTTTCACAGCCTGTAGAAGCATATGTGAACAAGAGCAGTAAAATCAAGGCCAGAGTATCCTGCCTATTCTTAAGGATGGATAAGAAGTAAAAAATAGCATTTGTGTTTAAATCAAAAGAAATCTGAGTTTGATGTCAGGACAAGCAGATCTACTGGTGTCTCTTTACAGTACAGGAAAAAGATGAATAATCAAACTTGGTTTATATGATCATAATTACTTTTTCATGATCCTGAAAGCTGATGAAATCTCTCTGCACCACACACTCAGGTGTCGAATCTAGACAGAAATAATGGGTTGGATAGTTGATAATTACCTTTCAATAGCTACTTACCAATAATCTGTCAAGTAAATATCAAGATCATCTCCAGGAGAGGCATCTAGGCTTCTCAGACTGGAGGAAGTCACATGTATTCTCCTCACCATTTGTTCCTCGCTGGTCTCTCATAAGTCTTTGATTACAAGAGGGTACCGAGCTGAATGAAGTATCTTCACAGTCTGTACAAGTCCTGGGTTTCTAAGTCCTTGAAAGCTGTGCCATAGCTCTGTGGTGAAGTTTTAAACATCAGTTCTCAAAGCTAATCTGGCGTCCTCTGCAGCAGGACCCACTCAAAGTGCTTACAACCTGACTGATTTTTCTCAAAAATACCTGGTTTTGGAGCTGCCCATCAGAGAAGAAAAATTGGATTGCACCCCATGTGTTGCCACCACACCTCAAATAATAAAGAATGGTGCTTATAACAGTATAGTACATCTCTAATTTGTTTATTTTTTTGCTTCTGTGTTTTTGCTTATTTGTTTCTGTATAGATCAGAAGAATCATAGAACAGAAGAATTAGGCTTAAGAACCAGGTAATTTGCCCTTTAGTAATAACAGAAGCCAGCCCCCTACTGACGTGCAACACAATATTACAGGTCTACAGTAAATCCCAAACTTTGCAACAACTTCTTGGCAGCACTAGAGCTCTCCCCGGTTTTATCCTGGTGTAGAAGAGAGAGTGCACCTTCTTGTGACAAAAAGAATCCTTGTAATTAGAACTGGTGGCTATGCAAACAGCAAACCTGAAACCACCACCCTGGTAGTAGATTCTGTGTGTGTGCCACTTAGCACTTGGTGTGATGCTAGGGCTCCTGGGTGGACTCTCTGTGAAATCCTGGTGTAAACCAGAGGCAGGAACAGCTGTGAGGATGCTGCATACTGAAAGTTGTGAGTGTGTGCATTTGTTGCATGTGTGTGCACAATCTGTTTCTCTCTCTACTGATTTAACATAGAGAGTTTGATATCTTTTCCTCTAAAGTCCTCCAAAAAGAGCTCTGCTTTGATCATTAAGGAGAATGGCAACAGCCTACAATCCCAGAAACATCTTCTCTGTTGAATGGGGTGATGTGAGTATCTTCTGAGGCATGAAAATGCATCTGAGCAAATCACATTAATTCTAGGATGAATTAATATTAGAGTAAGGGTCTAAGATGAGGTTTGGGCTTTAAAAAAAACATTCACACAGTAAAAATTTCTTTGTCAAATTTCCTGTTGGGTGCTCAAGCTTCTTAACTTACTGGCTTCAGAGTCTACACAAGTGTTGCCTGTTGAAACTGAGCTAGGCCTACTTTGTTTATTAAGACTGACTGTACCAGTGAAAAGTCATTGGTATGATGTCAAAAGAAATGAAATTTGCTGTCCTACAGATCCAGGTCAGATTTAGCTGGGATGCTTACAGGATATCTTTTCTCTGTAAGCAGATCTCTCTTCACAAGACTTCCACGAATGAAATCTTTCTCCTAAAGATCCCAATTTTTCCCTGAATCTTGGTAGAAATGGGAATTAGGAACAAGAGAGAAAAACAGATAGATAGCATAGCCATTTCTACAGGAAGCCAGGCTAAAATGGTTCACTGAAACTTGCTTAGTAATGTGGTTATATTGCCGTTTCTTGTCCAAGGACCAAAATGCTGATCTTAAGTGATCTTTTTCCGTCTGTTCCTGATTTGTCTTCTTACCAACATTGATTTCCATCAAAATATGTCAAGGGGCTGAGGGGTTTGTCAGATGATACACCAAGAACGAAGAAAGCCTGTTTCAGTAACACGAGTGCTACTTTCTGTGGTGTGGCTTTTGTCAGTAGAGCCCATCGCTCTCTTGGAAGTGGTGACAAAGGCTAACAAGCTTCGTCCTGCCAGTAAGTGGAGAGCAGAGGCTGATAAAGGGGATCGTGTGCTGGGAAGGGAATGGGTTTTAAAGTAATCTGGGCAATGACAGGCTTGAGGGCTCTGCAGCTTGTAAGCAGCATGGACACTCACTGACCTCGCTTTCTTTGCCTCATTTCACCTGATAAATGATTGTGGTGCACTGGGAGTTCAGGTGTCCCCGCCCACAGCAGTGCAAATCACTTCAGTGAAGGGATAATTGAGTAAGTGAGAGGATTTGCTCAGAGACCTTTCACATGGTTGCTGTTGCAGAGGGCAATCACTTCCCCAGTCTGTCTGGGCTCTGAAAGGTAAGTCAAATGGAGATCAATGCCAGCACTGACAGAATGACTAAAACTGAAAGGAGAATACCCCACAACAACAGGCAGACCTGCAGCTGAAGTCAGCCGTGCTCTGGGGCTGGACTCAGCCTCAAGCATGCTGGCCAAATGTGTGGTCACACACCCTTGACATGGTGCAAGTGCATGAAGATACAGCTCCTATTCCTTTGTCCAGGAAATCCCAGGCAGAAACACAGCAGCTCGCTGAACCTCCTGCACATGCACTGTACAGATGGCCGGCACATGTGCGAGAGGCGCGTCAGGCTTGCTGGGCATATGCAGATAACTCTGTGGCAGAGCTGGATGCTTGGCTGCATCAGGAAGCATGAAGGAGTGGAAAAAGAGAGAGAGACGACAACTCTCCTACCCGTCTCTGTAAATCAATGGTGCGCTATAATCATGTCCATCTGCTGTGGAACCCAGCCCTAAAGCATGTGTTTACCATTTACATACATTTTTATAAAAACCCAATCACCTGCTAGCTGCAGATTTTGTCTAGAAACAACTTGAAGTTGTTTCAGGACTGCATGTATGCTGTTGCAGTGGAGCAAACTGGAGCGCCCACGTGGGCAAGGTGGCGGTGCCTGCCCCTGCTCACGCTGCCTGGAGCAAAAGCCAAGGCTTGTGCACACACACATCAGTCACGCTCCTTGGCCATGTAGGTGCAAGTGGGCATTTCCCAAGGGCCTCTGAGTGACATGATGGCTGTGCAGCACCCAGGGGTCCAGAGTTGAGAAAGTGCTGAAGTTCCCACTTAGCAGTTAAGTGGACAAAAGCCCTCAGGTTAATTTTTCTCCTTCAAAGTTTTGAACTGTGAGGGGTTTTTGTTTGGGTTTTCTTACAAGGGTAAAAGAAAAAAAAAGCAAAAAGAGAAGCTGTCTTGCACTGTACTCATTTGGGAAAGGTAATTTAAGGTCTTTTACAAGATTTGAGATGATGTGGAAGTAAAATAAGAAATGTTGCTTGATATCGTCACTGAGCAGCTCAGGTTTCAGTACAACAACAGACAGCTCAATGTGAAACCAAAATAACTGTTAAACCTTGAAAGCTGCAGAAAGTGAAATTGTCATCATCCAGTCAGTTTTTATTCTAAGCACCTTTGCTCTGAGAGAAGTCAATAAGAAATGAAGGTGCTGAGCTATGAAAGGATTCAGCCTATAACAGAAGGACACGTTTGGCACAGGCTGCTGGGTGTGGCCATTCCTCATGACAGTCATTCATTATATTCAAATGTAACTTAAACATGTGCCAGAAATTTTGGAGAGATTAATCTTTGGAGAACTGGGCTCAGGACCAAATCACTACATTAGCGATAATCCTTTAGAATAAAATATTGTTAAATTATTAAACTAAAATATTTGTTTCAGACTATGAGAATATGTGAGTCTCTCCTTGGCTGCTGGCTCTTAAAGAAAGGGATGAAATTTAAGTTTCATGAACATTAGTGCAAGTAATTCAATACTATAATGATAGCAAGCCTGTACTGTTACAGCTAGTGAAAATTCATGATGAAAGAGTAGTGTGTGCAGACACAGGTTTTATTAAGGATCTGATTCTGCATGCACATTTATCCAAGTATGTAACTTTTAATTTTTTGATAGATCCAAAGAAATCAGCAAGTCTGTTCACAAAGCAGAATGGATTTACATGCACTGCATATTTGCAGATGACAAGGGGTAATTTCATGTTTATGCTAATCTATAGAATTTAGGCATACCTATGGATTAAAAATTTCTCAGGTTATTTGTCATTTTTCAATATGCCACCTTTCTGTAATATCAAATAAAAAGTCATAAAGAGAAGTGTAGCTCAAGACTGAAAAACAACTACTGGTTTCTGTCAAAACTGTCAATAGTTCCAGAGTTTTACACCTTAAAAATGTCAGAAAAATGTCATGCTGTCCACTCAACATTATATATGGTAAAATAATTATGTTACTGGTTTATTAGCATTGCCTTAAAATAAATACTTTGCTGTGGCTAAAAAAAAATAAGACAATTTAGCTGATTGATGAAAATAAAATTCGCATAATGAAACATTAAGAATAATGTGGCTGTTGTGCAGCTTTCTGTGCCAGTGCTGTGTGGGAACAGACTGGGCAGTGGGGAGAACATCTGACTGTACAAATCCTGCCTCCGACCCAGCGTCATGCTGCTGGCTCATCTCAGCCTGAGCGGTGAACAGCCTCGATCTGCAGCTTCTCTGCCCCTGGCTGCTGCTCTGGCCTTGCAGCACAAGGCTGTTATTCAGGACAAACCCAGGTCTGGGTTCAGTAAAAACTCTGCCTGCATCCCTTGTGTGAAGCATATTGAGAGACTTATTCGAGGGCTTCAGGTTTAGGTGAACCAATTGATAAGAGTTGCTGCTTCCAGCTCTGGCGTGCAAACCTCTTGCATTCTTCCTGCTTGCTTGCCTGTTTTCCCATCCAGAATGCTGAACTGTGAGTTTCAGACCAGATAACTGGGAACCTGAGCAGGCTGGCTCCTTTCTGACTGTATTCAGCTTGAAACCTTTCCTCCCTTCGCTGTACCTCACACCCAAAAAGCCTAAGATGTTTCTTGGAAGACTCAATCCTTTTCTTAGACAGGCCTCTTCTTTCACATGTAGGCAGCTATAATAGTTTCTACCTCCTGTCTCTCAGATTAGCGTTGTACTTCTTCCACGATGCTATTTCTGATCATCAGTTAATTTTTCTTTGTGCATTGTAAAAACAAAATAAAAGAAGCTAGAAAGAAAGTTTGGGGTGAGTTAGTGGTTTAGGGTTTTTTTCTGTATTTTAAGATGTTAGGTTGGTAACATCCTCTTTAATAGCCCTTATGGAGGACATGTGTTCACCTTCACCCAGGCAGCAATTTTCTGTAGGAACTTGTTTGTGTAAAAATTCAATAAATCTATTAACAGCAATCTTTCCTGGTCCTCTGGCTTGCTATTATCAGTTAGTATGCTCCAGGCATCACAGAACACATGAATATTAAAGAGCAATTGTTAACATTTTGATGTTTTGTCAGCACCTTGTGTCAAAACATCTTCCTACTGGGATGCAGCGTGATGACACTGTGTCAAAACAGAATATCATCACCCCATGCTAAAATGCTGCCATGTGATGACATTTAGATCTACATGCTCCAAGAGCTATTTGTACCACAAAGGCAAACCTTTCTAAAACTGGTGATGGCACCTGGCTGGAGAGCAAATCTGTGAGGTAAAGATGTCGCATATAAACAGTATATAAGAAAGGCAGAAAAGATGTTTTAGCAGAAAGCAAGAGCTGGTACAAAAATTCAGGAGACAAGATTTTTAGCACTGCATAATAGGCATTAAAATACTTGTAACTATTTGAAGCCCAGGGTAAAATCACCTGTTTCGACACAGTCCCTGATTATCAGTAGCAATTATTCCCTAGATAGTCCCATTTACTTCTTGAAAAACTGATTATAAAAGTGTAACTTTCATTAAAAATTTACTTTTGAAAGGGAAAGCAAATTCATGAGATTCTTTTACTTCTATTTCTTTCCTTTGTATCATCAACCCCTTCAATAATTGAAACAAACTGAAAAATTAAAACAATGCCCTGAATGTTTTAAAGTTAGCATTGGAGGAGAGTAGGATATCAGACTATAGAAAACAAAACTTCTGAATGAAAAACATGAGAAGCTTCAGGTTGCAAAGGTCTATTTTAAATCAAGAAACGATGAATTTCTAGTTGGTGTTGAAAACTAAACTAAAATACTCTAATAAGTGTCATGAAAATACAAACTACAATATTCTAAGAACATTTGAGGGACTGTAAATATTTTCCAGTTATTTAAAATATTTTTGTGTCATCTTATATTTTAGTTAAAATACTTGGGAAGTTCTAAATTATGAAAATAAAGGGATATAGGTCTACCCTTTCATCAGGAGCATAGTATTTTATACTTTTAGAGAGTTACTGATCATCCTAGACAATGAATTCAGAAAATAAATAGGTCATACAGTCTTAAAGACCTCTGTTAGGACTAAGCTGTGAGAGTTCTATACGTCTCTGATTCTGATGGTTCTGAAGAAACTTCTCCACCCATGTTCCAGGCTAAAGTGACAATAACAAATCCTTTAGCTTCCAGCGCTGCACTTCCAGTTCCTAGTTAAGTCAGTGGGAACTGTAGCTGCCATGGCCCTCTCAGGACTTGGCCCCCTTTTCTTCACACAAAGAAATTTCCTGAAACAACAAAGAAGTTTTAGGATTTAGTAATCAACATATGTCATATCATTTGAACATGATTTTTATGCATCCATTTCAAAGGCAGACTGGATGTTCAGCCAATGATGCAGCTGGCCCTTTTCCAACCTAAACAGCATGGTCTCTTCAGCTTTACCATTCTTGCAGGCTCTAGCAGATTTTGGAGGTAATGCGCAATCAGGTACGTGAGACCATATTACATATTGGCAAATTTCTCCCCATGGAAAATGAAAATATTATAGTCATAGGACATTATAGTTATTTTCAATGTGGTTAAATTTAAAGAGTGAATTAATCCCCAGTGTAATTCTATTGATTTGAACAGAGTTGTACAGGAATGAATGTGGTCTCAGGGAATTACATCCATAAATATACTAAGTTACAGAGTTACTTTTTCTGTATATTCTGATCCTGATTTCTGCTCTCACCTATATATTTAACTTTGAAACTACTCTACCAGCACTAATTACTCCTAATGAAATACCTGTGTAAATAAGACAAAACATTTAGCTTTATAATTAGAGCTGTGTTCCTATAAGAAGAGGGTATTTGGCCCACATCCCACACAACTGCCATCCTTTAATTCCCTGAGAAGTACTCAGTGGCTGCATATAAATTTCAGGGCTTTGCAGCAGTGTGATTGCCAGTTTGGCAGAAGAGAAGGAGGAGGGGATGGATACATCCATCCATGGTCCCATGGAGGTGCTCCAAATTTGGATCTGGGATGTACTCCCAGTTCCTACAGTACAAAAATAGCCAAATATACAAGCCATGCACTCCCACCTGTTTGAGACCACTGCTCAATGGGAATGCCTTGTTTGTTTTCTGATCTTCGTGGAAGTCTCAGTTATTGGAGAGCTTTGGTCTGCACAACTTATTTTTGTAAGAAATGTTTGGAAATTTAGGCTGTTCTCTTAAGCTCCTGACATCCTAGTTAATGATGGTATAAATATAGACTGCTGTTAAGGAAAGATAAGTACTGAAGCGCAATTAACCTTTAACAACCTATTAATGCACAAATCCTGAGTACTGTGAAAAAAAAATCCATGCTCAGGATGCCCACCAACTTTTTCTTTCATGGAATTATTATATTGTTTTCCAAGACAGGTTTCGTTGAGACCATTATTTTAGCTTGAAAAAAATCTCCCTCCTCAAGCACCTCTGCAAGCAGAAAATGAAGCCTCCTGTGAGAAATCACCTGGCAAGGCATTACTGGAAACAGATGATATCCAAGAGGTCTTGGACACATCCCTGTGTGAGCAAAGATTTCTTTGCTGCCATCTCATTCAGGAACCATCAGGGAAGGTTCCAGATATTGCATTCACAGGTTGCCACCATGCCTTTCCACTTTCTTATCTTCCACATGCATGTCCAGTATCTCTGCAAACTAAGCTGAATATAATTTACTAGTGATAAAGCTTCAAAGAGAAAGTAAGAAAGAGTAGAAGGGATTTGTTGGTTAGAGTTGATGAAAGGAGAGATAAAAGAAAGAAAAAAAAGACTGAAGATCAAAGATCTAAGTGAGAAAAAGCTACATAACAGTATTGCCAGTGACTTTTTAGATACAGGATGAAGCACACTACCAGGTAGCATATAAATGACAAAATGTAGGTAATAATCATCTATTTCATTGTCCCATGGCTCAAATAAAGTTATTAAGAAGTTGATTACTCACCTGCATGTTTTGGAGAGCCTCAAATTAGACGATATAGGAAAGGAGAGTTTTTAGTGGTTTATTTTGTATGCTGTATGTTTTTACTTTAATCAGAGCTGAGTTTCCTGTTCTCTGTGTGTTCAGTCATTTTGAGGGTTTTTTTCTGTGCACATCGTTCTTTTTCTGTGAGGGAAGCTGGTGAACAAAACATGCAGTTTCTCACTTTCCTCTTAAGATCTGAAGATCTCTTTTTATGCATCTGTAAAGCAGTGGAAACACTTCCTCCACTCGTTAAGCATATGACTTGACAAGAGGCCTGTGAACTGGATCATGCAATTCACTACAGGCGATTCTCAGAGGTCCTCTACTTTGTGTTCTGAGGAGCTGAACAGCACCTGAAGGAGATGAGAATGGCATTTTAGGAAGCAGATGAGGGCTAGAAGCTCTTGGACATGTCCTCATGTGAGTACTTGCCCTGGCACATGACACCATATGCCCAAGGGGAAACTGTGAAGCAGCAGCATTGACTGTACCAATGCCCAGGCTGGTCTTGGTACCCAAAACCAAGCATCTGATAAACAAAATTAGCATAGGGACTCCCATTACCTTCTTTGCAATGTTAGGTTGTGGTGGAATGACTGACACAGTGAGGCTTCCAGTTTGCTGTCTTCCTTGGTGATAGAGTGAATTCTGGTCCTGGTAAGTTCTAGTACTTTTTGTACCTTACATCTCCTCTCTGCAGATGTATTCCTGAAGGCTACCATTTACAGGCTTCTTATAGTCAAGAACATAGAAAAATATAGAAACACGTCACCTGTAGAAGCATAGAACACAGTTTATAAATTATGAACACCAGTATAATAGATCAGGGAAGGGTACTGATAAAAATATAGCAATTTTTGGTAGGATTCATCTCTTCTAACCTGAACTATCTGAAAGTGGGGTACTGCAGTGACAGTTTTCTGGATTATTCACTTCTTCATCGGACATTTTTTTGTTGTTCACAGTGTGCACATAGCGTGCATGTTTCTGTACAAGCTTGTGTGTGTCTGCCTGCACATGAGGGAAACCCAACACACAGATAGATACCTGATATCAGTCTGCTGTGGCCCCAAACAAGTCCAGCTGCACTAGTTTTCTGCTGAAGTTCGGCCAGGTTTCACCCCACAGGTGGACAGTAGCAGATTTCAATTTTTCCTTGGGTGTCTCATTGCTACGCATCCCTACTTTCCAAGAAAGATGTTGTTACTACTTAACTAGCAGCTTTTTTTGATGGAAAGTACCTAAATTAAGTATTAACTACACTTTTCCATTGATGTTGCTATGACCTGCAATTTGTCAAATCATTTATTCCTCTGCTGTAAGCAAAAAGCAGTATGAGCTCTCCTCCCAGACAGCATTTTTGCTGAAGGGCTTGGTATTCAGGAGCTGGACCTACTGTGGCTGTAGTGAACAACGGGTTATTTAATCACTGAAAATTTACATTCCTGCTTCTGCTTTTTCTCCAGCATTTGGGGAATATTTTACAAACTGTGAGAAGGGAGGAGGCATTTTTAAATCACATCCATTTTAAGAATTTAGAACATTTTAATCTCAGCCACTGACCTTGCCAGAACACTGATCAGAAAACTCCAGAGCATTAGTAAAATATATATGCAGAGATGATTTTTGCAACATGAGGTCATCCATAATGCTAAACTTCCCACCACTGTCACAAACATACAAATACAAGCAGACAAATGCATGCTTACATTTTTGTATGCTATACGTATTTTCATACTTTTTAAATAACAACACGGGGAAGATTTCAGGGAATAGAGAAGCAGCTAGTCTGGATAAATCATTAAGGTATAACGCACAGACTGTGGATTAGGATGTATATTCTACCAAAATGATTGTTGTTTTGACGGCTGAAATAGTTTGCTGCTGCTTTGGGAGAGAGCAAGAAAGCTGTGGCACAGGGTGCTCATTTGAATAATGCCCTAAATCAGTACCATATGTTGACCCTGTGACCAAGCCTTGCTGGCAAAAAAATCCAAACAAATCAGTGGTATTTTTCAAATGGCTTCCAAGCAAGAATCTGCATTCACCTAGCCCAGGGTACGCACACACACGGAGCACTTTGCACCTGCATAAATAAGGCATTTTCCTTTATTGATAGCAAGGAAAAAATCCTCTGTTTTGATTCATGCATAGAAAAATAATAGTGTATGCAATTATACAGCTTGACCAAAGTATTAGACATGGTTGTACAGATACCCTCCTATTTTTCTACCTCTAACAAACAGGGCATTATATAGGGCTGCAATCTTATTCCATGTGTGCTTTGGAGGGAATTGAGAAATACTGGCATTTAGCTACCTTTGCTGAATACTCATCTCCCACCTAAAATGAACCAGAACACATTGAAATTCAATGTGTAATGACTGAACAGGAACTGAGCAAGCTTCAAAATTGGTTACTTATTCATAGATGTTTCTATATATGAAGATGGTGCCAGTTCAAGGCTCCTCAGGCAGCACAGCAAGAACACAGTTCCTCTTTGCCAAGGCTAAGGCCGGGGAAACTTCTGCCAGGGAAAATAAAGTGAGGAATGGAGAAAAGACCAATGTGGTGAAGAACCAGGAATGACTCCTCAAGAGCTGAGCTTGCTGCTTCTGGTACATGGGGAGACCACAGTCGATGGAAGCAGAGGACGACTGCCGGGAGAGGCTGCCACCGCACACACTGCTGCCCCTCTTCCTGCAGCAGCTGCTAACCTGCTTGTAAGGCCTTGTCATGGGTAAGTAAGGCTTGGCTACAGATTGTTTATCTTTCCTGGGAGTCTCTAGGCAGACTGAGCTTCTGCCTACAGCTAGATCTGCATTTTGAGGCATTTTCTTGTAGCTGCAGTCAAGGATTACAGCACAATAAAACCATGGCACTAACTGCAGCACACAAAACTACAGAACAGTAAAGGTTGTTCCTGCTATAAGGACCTCACAGTCTGCAAGCAGTGGCCACAGATAAATACAATATACATCTGGGAAGGTTATAAGGGGACAACAAAGTAGCTGTGGTCAATATAACAGCTAGAGGCCTTTGCAGTCCTCTGCAGGCATCACCACAAAGGTAAGTGTTTGAGGGAGTTGAAGGAGTGCATTGGGTTTGTGTGGAGAGTCTATCACTGATTAAAACAGTGGACATGCTTATACTTTTTACTTGTGCCAAAGAACAACTCTAGGAATTTGTGGGCTGATATAACCCCAAAGGGTAGAAACAGCCATCAGCCTACAAAGAGTTTAGATGGCAACTGAAAGCAAGAATGAAAATATGAACCACAGTCTGAAGGAAATTCTTTGTCTCTCTTCACTTGGGAGGGAGGCCTCCTAAAACTACAGCTGGGCTAATGTTATCTGTAGGGATTACAGCTGGTTTGCTTCCCAATCAAAAGATTTCATTTCTCTCTATTGAGGATATGGATATTTTACATCACCTTCATTAGTGCTCTAGAACACTTCCAAATTTAGCACCACTCCAATTTAAGGAACATAAATACATTATTTCAGCATGTAAAAGCAAATTACATCAGAACTATTGTTTTCAGAATCTCTCTGTACATTCATAGACACTAGGTGTGAGTGGTCATGATTTTGGCAATGAAAATGGTAATTCTCATGTGATCCAAGTGTGTCTGTAAATTTCACCCTTTCCTGCTGAAGCCTTCAGCACTCTCCTAATAAGCCTATGCTTAGTCATATATCTGCAATCCCAGTAATTCTTTCATGCGCCACACCTATGCCATTCTATGTTGCTTTATTCCAGTGACACTCTGCACATTTTAAAACTACTATTTGAAAAATATTCTTGTTAACATTTTCCAGTAGTACTTCCAACTATAATAAGGGTTTCCCTCGGAGTTCCCTAGGCAGAGAAATGTGTGATGCACACACAGACAACCTGATGTGCCCAGGCTGCATCAGACCAGTCATGTTTGCCCTCTACCAATAAGTGCAGTGAATCTGCCATGGGCAGGTGAGCAGTTCTGCCCAGGTGGTTCATCTGAGCCTGTGCAGTAAGCCTGATTCATCCAGCCTGCACTGGACCCATCGAAACTTTTCTCTGCGTGCAGAAAGCCCTCTTGTGTTTTGCATACCCAGCAGCATCATCTGATCACTGGCAATTTTGCTAGGAATGAAAACTTTGTCCAACACTGCTGATATTTTCTTTCTGAATAAATTTCTGACTACAAGAAGTGGTTGTGTCTATAGAAACACAGGTCTGGGTGTAACTGCACAATGGCAGATTGAGCCAGGCTTGGTTCCTCTTCAGGAGTGTGCAGCTTTCCGGGCTGATTGCCGGGGTCACCGAAGAGCACAGCTTCTGCTTCAGCTAATGGATGTGACAAAGCAACGGACAGCCGTCCCCAGTCAATAGCTGCCCATATGCCATAGAATGCTACAAATTTTTTTTCCAAGAAATGCTCCTCTACATATCCTTAAGTGGGTCAAATGCCTGCTGGATACGCCTGTCTTCTTCACCGAGGGTAGAAGTGACCAAGACAAGTAATTTAGACTAGACATACAACTTTGAAGTGCCTAAGAACATTAATCCCTTCATTGTTTCCTAAGAAACTGGGTCATACACATTCAGTTCCTCTCTCTATTTGTTTCTATATGTGTCTGTCATTTCTCCTGCTGCCTATTGGTTAACTACAAGCAAATTTGACAGAAGGACAGAAGTTTCAAACAAAATTACATTTCTGCAAACTTTATGGAGTCAGTGGCTTGGTAATAGAGGTTAGCCCAGTTCAAGGACTAAACAAAAAGCTACAGTGTAAGAGTAGTAATTATCTACTTGGTTTGGTCTGCCAGCTGGCCAGTCAGGACACATGCATGGACTGGCCAGTCAGCATTGGAACTGATACAGCTCATACTTCAGCTTCTTTAACCAAAATCCAGTAGACAGAGAGGCATGGGAAAATAGGTGGCATGGTAGAAAACTGCATATAGTGCAGAAGTTTGAAGTCATAGGTAATCTCAGGTTACTGCAGTGAAAGTGCACAGACATATCTGATAAATGCATATGGCCTCATTAACGGTTCGTCACAGAGCAATTTGCACATGAATACTGTGACACATAAAAGCCATGTTTGAAGCCTATATACTCTACTATATATGCTGTATAATAGGCACTCTTGTATTCCATATAAAAATATGCACTATATAGGTATGAGCAACTATACATATAATGCATATATACATTCTAGATATGCTGCATAAATACAATCTGTTACAGCCTGTATCATATATTATCTGAACTCAATGCAGTAATGCACCACATAGCATACACTATGCCACTATAATACCCCATTATATATATATATATATAAAATATCAGCAGCCATGGTATTGATCTCTGTTCTTTGAATCAAATACATAGAACTGTTTCCTAGAGTTCAAATCAATGGGGGGTGGGGGAGGAGGAATGAACATGTTAAAAATATTTTTTCTTTTTTACTCTTAATGCAGCCAATGACTGATAGAAAAGCAAAGAGAATATGAGGAAGAGTAGACAAACATACCTATCTCAAATACAGATATAGATTCCACATTTGTAATGATATTTAAATGGGATAATTCTAAACATGTGTTAAAACCCTTCTATCATTTTGTCCAGCTTTCCTCAGATGGAGGAAAATGATGCCGGTGACCTCAGTAGAAAGCAGAAGCAAGCCAGGACTTAGTGCTCTGAAAAAATCCAGCCTTTGGATCCCATTGGCTCAGGTGTGGAGGGCCAGCATTGCTGCCTCAAAGCCAGGCATGGGATATACACCTGGCAGCTGCTGAGAGCCCAGCAGAAAGGCGAGAGGAACTGCTACCTCTGAAATTCTGCTTCTAGGCATGATGGAATAAATATACATTTGTCTACTGGTGCTAAAGACGTTCTTTCTGCTGGAAGCTCTGCACTGCAGGATGAGAGATGCTTCCCTGTGGCTACAATGCAGAGGTAACAAAACACTCTGCAGACTTGAATAGCTGTGCTCTCCTAGGTGAAGCGGCTCTTTAATGTTACCCTTTAATGCTACCCTCTGCTGCAATGTGAGTCAGATCAGGTCTGGCTGGTTATCAGCTGCTGACCGTGAAGGAAGGGTGGAGAGGGTTTGTGAGAGTCTCAGCCTGCTGCCTGTGGCATGTCTGTCCAGGAAAGAAGCCAGGAAGCATTTGAAGGAAACTATTGAGTTTGGTACTTGCTGGGTGGTCCAATAAGTTTGACATTTTTCAAGCACCTTATTTCCACTATAACTGGGTGGGGTTTTTTTCCTTCAATATAATAATTTTGTTTTCCAATTTAAGAATTGTTATGAAGATTCTTACTTTTTTTTTTTTGTCCCCCACAATCTCTGCCACTCTCTGTCCCAGACTTTCAGGAAGAGAAAAACAAAGAAACTGCTGATGGAACATTTTTGATGTGAGTATCTGATTTTTGAGTTTGCTTGGAATGCTGATAAAGGCTACCAAATTTCCCAGGCATCTGGAAGAAAACAGAGGTATTTCTTTGTCCCTTTCTCCTCCTTGGATAGCCTGCCTGTGTTGACTGATGTTTGTATTGTTAAGTGTCGTACCATTATGATAAATTAATGTTTCTTGTGGCTGTTTGGGGAGGTGAGACCTTTAATTGGTTTATTTAATGAATAAATAATAGCCATTTAAAATACAACCAGCCACTTGGCTAGTGTGAGTTGCCAGTCTTAGCCATCATCCTTTCCTTCTCTGCAGAGGAATGTGGGCATCTTCACTGGGTGTTTTTTAGCAGCACATTCAGGCTTTGACAGAACTCCTCACTCCTACAGCTCTCACTCCATTTTGTTGCTTCAGTTTCTCTGGGTTGATTGCAGCTGCAATATTTTCTTTCTTCCTTTTTTTTTCCCATAGAAAAAATTTACACATGGCAATTTCACCCATGTTACAAACCTCTTAAGAATACAAATCTGCTTGCTTGGAGATGTTTTTTGGCCTGAGTTGTGGTGAGAGGAGTTGAAGGTCATAGCAAATGCTTCTGGCTTGCTAACCTAATACCCTGTGGCACCTCTCTGATTTTTAGGATTTCAGTAAGATTAATTTGAAGGAGGTACATTTCATGAGCCTCTTTTAGTAAAGTCACTTATGTGACTGTGGGTTTTTTTTTCCTTTTTGAACAAGAGCCAGCTTTTTCTTATTCTTTGACAGTAAAGATATATTATAGCTGCACCCATCAACTGCCTCTGTTGATGTCCAACAGAAGACAGGGTTAAAAACATCTGGAGTATTATTCATTACTAAGTAATCTGTGAGCTTGTTTCCATTTCTCCTTGAGTCAGGAGGTTGACAAAAGCAAAAGGTCACAGCCCAGCCAGGCTGTTTTGCAACACTGAATGTAAAGTGCACTGAGCTAGATTCACATAAGGTGCCATTGCCCATTTATTAGTGCGATGCAAAGTTAGGCTGTGAAGCAATATAGAAGTGATATTTATGTTGCATGAAACAGTAGGGCTATCTCTGCCCACAGGAACAAGGGGCCATTCCAATCATAGCCAGGACCTGCTGAGGTGTTTGCTGTGAGAAATATTCCGTGTTGGGATCAACAGCTACAGGCGAGCTCTGGATTCCACCCAGATTTGGTGGCATATTCACCCCAGGGGCCTCAAAAGGATTGGGACGCTTTTATATAAGATGTAATTCTGTGCCTCTATGCTCACATTGTGTGTGAGTGGCTCTACACTGTCACAGCTTCCATGGTGCAATGACTCTCTGAACAACTGCAGCGTGGTGTTTGCTCAGACATCAGCACTTGCCGAGGGCCAGCAGGCCATAGCAATGTTGTAGCATCACAGCCATGCAACTGCTTCGGTGTGAGCCCAGGCCTCATTTGCCTGGTCTACAGAAGGATCAGAGTGGATTTGCAGCATTGGTGAGGGCCAGGTCAACATTTCTTTTGACTTCAGTAAGGTAGGATATCTGGGGAAATCAATTACCTAGGTTTTTTTAATGTTTCAGGGGTTTTTTTGTGTTTTGTTTGTTTGTTTGTTTCTGTTTTTGTTTTTGTTTTTGTTTTTGTTAGTTGGTTTGGTTTATTTGGGGGCTTTGGTGTTTGGGTTCTTTGTTTGTAGTTTAGTTAATTTTTTATTGTTTTTTTCACAAAAAATCTATCATAACTAAATCATATTGGGAAAAAAAAAATATAATTTTGCTATAGTAATTGAAAAGTTCACATCAGGAGGGAAGTTGCAAAGTGCCAACACAGCAAGAAAAACATCATATCCTCTAGTTTTACTGGATGGTTTGGGTCTACTTCTCAGTCTGCATCTTCTGCAGATTTCTTCAGTTCAGCTTCATTTAGATTGTGCAGGAAGGTTTCAATATTACTTTCGGAAAGGAACAGTAAGCGAGATGTAACACAAAACTGGTCTCTTGGGACTCAGGTAAAGTGAAACCGTGAATCCAATAATTTTCTCTTAACGCAGAATATTGAACTTCATGTAGGTAGGATACGATGTTTTTCTGCTTCATCTCCATCTCATCTCACCCCATCCCACACCATCCCACTCAACAGTACCTAGGGTGAGAAGGACATTGAGAGTTTGTAAGGCAAATCCACAGGCAGACAATTTACACCCTCTTCTCCCCCAGCATAACCAAGAGTACAGACCTGAGGGTTGCAGATGCACCCTTGTGCTACTGCCCTAGTTCAGCCTGTTTAAGGATTTGTGAATCTTGTTTGCTTTTCCCAGGAAATTCTCAGTGCCAACTCTCATTTTTCTACAGGCCTGGAAGAATTAAAGCCAGCTATGTCTTTAGCCGGGGCTGATCCAAGATCCAGGGATCCCTCCCCTGCCCTGATCTGGCTCCTATCAGGCTTCTGGCCACTATGGATCAGCTGGGCTCTCAGGACCTATGCCGGCAGCTTCAGAGGGAGCAGATGCCAGCTCTTGCACTCAGCCTTCTCCCAAAACTATCTTTGGCACTTGCTTTGAGAGCTGGTGTTCAGATATCTTGTATACCAAAGGTGCTGCCAAACATACAGCTGAAATAGACCTACCTGTTCCACAGTACAATGTTGCAATGCTAGATTTTGAAGTAGTTGACCACAGATGCAAGCAAAGTCACAGCATGTATGGGATGAAAAAGATGTGTGGCATCAACACGCTCTGAGGGTGATGCCAGGCAAATCCTGTTGGATCTGAGGCCACAAATATCTCCAGCATTGCTGGAGCTAAAGTAGAGGGCAAGCAGGAAGAGTGTGAAAAGGCAAACATTAGGATGGATCCTGATTTGCATGTCTAGAGATCAGCAAATATCCTTCTTTTGAAAAAAAATAAGGCAGTGAGATCACTTTTTCAGGTTTTGTGAGCAACACAAAATCATGGCTGAGGCCATAACTCATGCCTCTAGATTCCCAAGACAGCATTCATTTTTCTAGGCAGCACCTATGACACTGTGTCTTGTGTTCTAATAGAAAAGTTCTCTTTCACGTGAACATTATTGCTTATGAAGGGAAATTCAAAGCACAACTCTCAGAATCAGATGATTTTTTAATAAAGTAGGTCCTTCATTCAGACAGATATTTTATTGTACTGGGCACAAAGTACAATTTTAAAACATCCATCACATAATATAGGCTTTATCTTTGCAGTGCTGTAGGCATTAAAATGTGATTAGATGAGAAACATCTACAGCTAGCTCTGTGCAATGCTCTGCTTCTGATAACAAGTCCTGGCACGGGCAACTTAAGTAGCAAAATATTGAGGCAGATTCTCTTTGGTGAAATCCTTTTGGCCAATAGAGCACTGCTAACGTTGGCAATGATGATTTAGAGGCCAGAAACTAAAGAAGGCAGAATCTGCAGTCCTGAAAATGGTGACAGTCTTTCATTTGTCATCCTGGGGGTGAAGAATTTTCTTGTTACAAGAAAACTCAGGTAGAGCTCATCAAAGAGGCTTCGTAGTTATTAGTCCAAACACTGTCAGCAAACTCTATGTTCCTCTACTGCTTCAGGATTCATAATCCTTGCAATGCAGGTCCCTAGTTAGCACTTCTAGGCAAAATAAAGTCAACATTTCCATTTACTTCAATCACCAAATGTTTATTTCATGTTCAAAGAACTCCCATGAAGGACAAAGGAGAGATGCATTTCATAATGCAATAAAACCACACTGCCATGTTTTTCCAGAAAGAAGCAGTCCTGTGGACTCTCCTGTCTTTTCTGTGCTATATAATCTAGTCTATATGTTTGGTGGGAAACAAAGCAAGACAGAGAAAGAGGTACAGCAGGTGCTAGTAAATGAAGCATACAAATTCCCAGGACATTACCTCTCCTTTTTTGATTATATGAAGAAAAAAATGTGCAATGCTTATGAAAGGACACAAGTTCATAGAGGAGAACAATACTACTATTTTTCCATGGGACGTTTCCAGTACAAGAGACAGGTGTACTCAAATTCATGAATTTTGCTTCATTATTTGTTCCTTTTATTTTTTTTTCACTTCGGCCTTTCAGTGAAGTTGCAACCGGTGGCAAAGAATAAGGGTTGCACCAATAAAAAGCCTTCTGTTTAAAAAGAACTAAAACTTTTCCCCTATCTGTTACAAGAGAATACATCAGACTAGTAAAGCAGTTCAACATTCCCACTGCTGCTGTAAAAGATAAACACTTTTTTCCATAGGGCAATATAAATGTAACCTAAGTTAGATATAATTAGTCATATTTTCTCCAAGAAATTGTGGGGAGGGGGGGCTTGGGGATTGGGGGGAAGAAAAAGCACAAACTCTAAAAAAAAAGTTAGAACACAAGAAGAAAAGAAGAAATATTGCTGAAGTCTAAGATGCCAGGAAATGTGTTTCAAAAATCAGATGTTTTTATAATGCATAGTGATCTTTGCAAAAAAATAATCCCCACTGCTCATAAAAATGATGAAATGATACAGTTGCAGAGAGTTTGCACACCCTCTTCCTGCCTGCCCATGATTGCATATTTAACCTCAGCATTAAAAAATGTGAAAGAGTTAGAGGAATTTTTTTTCATTCTGTTGCTGTTCAGGCAAACAGGCTATTTCCAAGATATATTTGTATTATAAAGGTTAGTTCCAATGTGCTCAATGTCCACAGCAGGGTTCAGATATTCAGAAGAGCAAAAACCACAGTTTCCACTACCTCAGTGGAAGGCAGTGGGTACTCAATAGTCCTGGAAATCTGGCCAGTCTGTTTAAATAACTAATTTAGGTAACTGAGTATTGGTGCTGAGTCCTTTTGCAGAGTTCTCTTACCAGGACAAACAAATTAAAAATAGAACTTGCATCTTAAATTCTATGTGCAGTTCTTTGTCCCCATTTCCAAAATAAAAGAGTAAAAAGAGAAAAATATGTCAGAAATGACAGCAATGTGCAAAATTAGGCACTGACTTCTATAATGTGAGCTAGACTAGGAGTATCCATCTTGGAAAAGAGAAATGTAAAGGGATATATGATAAAGAAACAAAATATCATGAACAGTATAGAGAAGATGAACACTTAAGGATTATTCACCATTTTTCACAGTACAAGGACTAGTAAGTGTCATATTACATAAATTAATGGGGAAAAAATCAATCAAGGATTAAGCGCAAAGGTGCAGCTTTTTATTTAAGAGGTCGTTAAACTGCAAACTGATGAAAACTGTGAAATATACTGGGAAAAAAATCACTGTAATCTTGTTCTGTTTTTCCTTAAGTTTCTGTGACTTGCTACTGGCAGAAAAGTGGTAGTGGCCTTCATGGACTTTTGGCTGGACCCAGTGCAGCAGTTCTAGTTCTTATAAATGGTTGGGCAATTCAAATAGCAGGGAACCAGACCCATGATGCAAGAGGTCATTTCGTCTTTCTGCAGTTCATAGCTGAATAAACAGATCAGTGAGTAGGAGTTGAGAGGTAAATTAACTTTTGTATTCAGCACTGGCAGAAAGATAGTACAGCATCATATCCACTTCTGGTAACTGTAGTTTTTAGAGGGTGTCAGGAACTTGGAGAGAATACAAAAAAAAGAGGCAGCAGAAAGACTGGGACTTTACTTTTCAAGGAGACAAACAGAAAGTTTTATCCACATTTTAGGAAAAAAAAAGAAAATTAAAAGAAAGAAAATCAGTCACTCAGGGGCTTTTTAATCTACTGAGAAAATAAGAGCTTAAAATTAAATCCACAAAAATTCAGACTGGAAATAATGCAGACGGAGGAAAGGGAGGTGTTATTTGATTGTTTCGGTTTGGTTTGGTTTGGTTTGGTTTGGTTTGGTTTGGTTTGGTTTGGTTTGGAATGAGTTAGGTTTTTCCCTTCCCAAGGGAAGGGAATGTTAAACCGTTAAAGAAAATTACAAAAGAAGTAGTGGATTTTCCATTTCTTAATATCTTCAAATAAATACTATTTTTCCAGTTGAGCGTGTTGTTGTATTTTATTCAGGGTTAACAGGTTAAAAAAACCCCACCGCACACGAAATAGAAGGATAGCTCATTTCTTCTAATGGTCCTGACTAGTGGTGTTGAGTTGGCGACTGTAGAGAATCCCTTCTCCTGTGCACATCCCCCTCAGTGTCTCCCTCCAGTCACTAACAGCCTATGTCTCTTCACATATCCTGAAGAGCAAACATATACCTTTAAACTCCACGTTCTGTTGGATGGGTTTGTAAAATCTTCACAAACAGCTTTCCAAACGCAACTAGCTTTGTTGATTGTTTCCGGAAGTGATGAACTTACATAAGTCCTAGGTTAATCACAAAATCTATGTAAAATCTCAAGGTCCTCTTTAAGAGTTCTCAAAAGATTGTGCTCTTCTACTTAATTTCAGAAACAAACTGTACAAACTATTTCTAGCAAACACCTATCGGCTGACCTCAAGTGAAATAGGCTCTGGAACTGCCCAGTACTTTATGTCCTTGCCATGAATATTTATTTTGAAAGCACCTTCTTCCATCTGGGAAGTAAAAAAAGACCAATTCCTTTCAGGACATTCAAGCTGCTGCTTTCTGAACCTCTCCTGTAGGTCCACATCCTCCTTAAAGTACAACTGTAGACTGAAGTCCAGCGAAGGTCTTTCAAACCTGAATGGAACTGAAGGATCATGACATCGCTCTGAGGCTCTTACACAAGTTCATACACCCCAGGATGACATTCACAATTTTCAGCAAGCATGTTCATCTTCTGATTATTCTTTCTTTTTTTCCCTGTAGATCTGCTGTCTAGTCAATTTCTCCCCACCATGAACATGTTTTTCCACCAAAGTGTAGAAACTGGTACTTCTGGTTATCGTCTTCATGTAGAATTACTGTAATTCTGTAATGATTACTGCATTAGAGCATTTCTTCAGTTATTTTTTTTTGTTCGTTTTTATTCCTGCCTTCAGCATATGTATACTCTTTCTAATTATTATGTCCTCTAAAAATGTAGTAACTCAGTTTTATCAACCATTCAGCTTACTTACAACAGCACTGAATGGCACCTAGCCAGGACACAGTCCAATGCAACCTTTCTTTATTCATTCTTCCCATGGAAGTGTGAAAAATTATGAGTCTCTTGGAAAATTTATCTCAGCATCTTCCACAGGATGTTTAGGCTACGCTTTCCTACGCGCTTGCTCAGTGCATAGCACAATGTCAAAAGTCTTCAGTCAAGATCTGTTTTTCTGTATCCACCATTACTACACAGTCTTAAAAGTTTATTACTGTTATGTGTACTAAAGTTAAATTGTTCTTCCCTGATGAATCTGTACTGTTTGTTACTCAGTTCATACTGGAAAACATCTGCTTATTATTTCCAGTATCTCCTGGATACTTAAAGTGAATAATCTATCCTTTCCCCTCTCTAAAAAAAAATGAGTACAACATTTTTTATCTTTCCACTACCTTGTGTGTCCTCCACTTTTTCTTAAATTCAACTGCTAATGCTTCTGAGATTGCTGTAGCAAGTTCTTTAGATATTCTAGGATGAGGTTCATTAAGGTTATTCATACTGAAATTTCAGGGAGGCAAGTGAAACCATTGATTCAAGTAGGCAAAAAATCAACTAAAAGTAATTTGATTCTGATAATATAGGTAATCCTAAAATAAGCCATGATCCGTGAGTCCCTGCAGTGGCTCCTCTGCATGGATCCAGCAGAGACACACACTGAGGCTTCCAGCAGGCCTGATTAGGTTTGGCTGTGCATGTTCTGCAGGAGGCAAAGTTAAATTTGAATTCTAAAGTGAAAACCTCCATCAGACTTGATTTTATTGTGATTAGACCAGTGAGTACTGACTTTTTGAGAGTTCCTGCACAGCCATGCTTTGTGCAAGCAGTGTGTGAGTTCCATGGCCAGGGCATCCAACACACTGCTGTGGAAAGTAGGCTTATAATGCTAAAGAACTGGGGAAAAAAAAGAGTTGTATTAATATTGTGACTGAAACATAAGACTGAACAATTCTGGGAATAGGGGAAAAGATCACAGATGTAAGACTAGACATCAAGTATATGTTTTGTAAGAAACTTTTCAGCCAGTTATTAAAAGCCTGGCAATTAAAATCAGAGTCACCCATAGGAAAACATAGACATTTATGAATCTTGAAACTACATTTTTAAATTATTCAAATTCTTTCAAGTTTTTTTTTTGATGTTTCCGTAAGTAGAAGTTTATTTTCTGTACCCTAACAACTTTTCACTTTGAAATGTGAATTTATAGTAAAAGTAATGATTTGGCTCTACTCAGAAGGTATATTAGGATCTTCATATACAAAAATGCTTCCCTTTTCTTTCTGATTTGGGATGGAAAAATGGCATCCAGGATCATATAATTTAGCAGTATAAGAAATCTCTTTCCTAGACAAATTTAGGAAATAATAATGCATTCTGTACTGTGTCCTGTGACTAATTTCCTATATGATCTCTTACAGTTAAAATAAGACCTTGCAACTGAAAGGTACATTGTATGAGAGATTTTGCAGGGAACTGTTCAAGCTATGCTCCAAGTCCAGATGTTTCACTCAGAAGTAACAGTGCAAGTTGCAAGGCAGTATCTCTGATCAGAAAAGAAAAGAAAAAGACATTTTATTAACCAATTGTTCAGAAGTGTAGAAAACTGAAAATGCAGCACATATTTTCAAGTAGCAGGGAATCCTTGCTGAATACATGATTGTAGTGATTTATGCTCTTCAAACCACTGGAAAGAAGGAAACACATTTATTCAGTTTTCTTTCTTTGTCAGAAAATGTAATTCTCTCTTCTGTATCATTTGGCAACAAGAACTAAATTATCTCTTAACTTTTCCAAAAGCCTTAATGTAACAATGTTTAGCAGAAGTAGAAAATATTTAGGCAGCTTTTATGGAATAAGTGTCATAGCCCTGGCTGCTAGACTGAGATGTACTCACAAGGACCTTGCTTCTGAACAGAGAGTTTTATCTGTGCACCCACCCTTTTCATTGAATTATTTCCCTGTCTCAAATGAATTCCTATTCTAAAATCATTTCCTATATTCACATGATTACCTTAGGGTCTGGGCCCTGTTTTGGGGGTGCCTACGATGGAGAAGTGTGTGCTTTCTGCACTCATCGCCTACTGCAGTGAGGGATGGCGAGATGCAAAATGGGCCAGAGTTCAGCTGGCATAATTCAACAACAGAAGTTTTGAAATCAGTGGATGTCTACTGGTTTATATCAGCTGTTCAAAAACTGAGGCAAAAGCACAGATTCCAGCTAGCTGAATTTTGGAGATGTTGTCTGGAGACAGCCTTGCAATTCAAATTTCTCTCTTTCAACTTCACATAGTGAAGGAGGGAAGTGAGATAAAACGGTTAAATGTGAAGCTCATCCCAGTGCAACTCATTTGTAATTCCAAAGAACATTCTCTTGTGGCCTTTCCAGAAAGTGGTCTACCAGCATTTTACAACTACAGGTAATGTATGAGATAAAATAACAAATATATTCTAGATTGCTTAAGGAAATTTGGGCAAAGAAAGCAAAAGATCTAAATAAGAAATCCAAAACCCACAAAACTGGCTTCTGAAAAACACAGGCCTTTTGGAAAGCCTGTGCAAGTGGCTGAGATTAGTCATATCAAACAATATCTTCTTTCTACTCAGGCAGCACTGCTGAGGTGAGGTTTTTACAGTTCTCCCCATTCCTGCCAGCTCTCCTGCACATAGCTGGATAAATACGTGCCTGGGTGGTGAGCCAGAAAGGCATCAGTTTTTGTTTTCTGTAGTCACTGAGACTCACATTCAGATCTGGCCAGCTCATGGGAGACTATGACCTAAAGAAAGGGCAAACACCCTTAAAATTCAGCTCATTTGGTGAACACAATAATATAGAGCAAGGAACCTTGGAAGAGATTTGGAAATAGCTTTTGGACCCTGATGTCTTTATTACTACTTAATGACAGGGTGTTGAATCTGATGCTTTTGTCCCAGTAAAGATGGAGTTAGCAGCTGTATTTTGTTCCATGATTAAAATCAGTCTGGTAATAGCTCTGATAATTGTGTATTTGCCAGACTGACCTGGATAGGAGGCACCAGAGTGGTTTATAGTACATTCAAGTCTATGAGTTATTTGTGTTCCTTACATTAAAATTATTTCAAACTTGATGTTAGCAGTTTCATGAAAGTACTAGAAATGATATTCCCACCTACAAGAGTCAACTAAAACAGATTTTTCAGAGCAGTTTAAACTTGGACTTGGAATACAGGCTGCCTATCCAATTCTCATAGTCTCTTCAGCAAAATCTGTCACACTGTAAGTAGGAGATGAAATCCTGCTGTTCAGTGCTGTTAAGATTTCCATAAAATAAGAAGTTCACAATCTCACCTCTGCGTAAGTGAAGAATCAGGCTGATGAGATGTGGCCATAGTGGCATGTAGCCTCTACACCGAGGGATGAGGCAGGCCCTGATCCTCCACTGGGTGGACAGAGATGCCTGAGAACTGCAGAAGGTCTCCAGGCCACCCTAGATGCAGAGGTAACATTGCCTGTGTCATTCCTGACACATGTCCATCAAACTTACATCTACAGATTGCTGCTGGTGAATGGTCCACAGCTTCCCCAGGCAAGATACTCCACAGCTTCCTTTATTAAGAGCTATGAAATTTATCAAGCTGGGAGAAATAAGTTTTAAATGCTTCTGCTTTGGCTTTAGGAGCCTTTTCACTACAGTACTATCCTGTCTCATCTGGCAGGCAAGAAACCTGAGTGATGGATAAGAAATCCAACTTCCAATGATTAACTCTTTAACTCTGGGAACATGGATTTGACCAGTTCAAGCAGGAAAAGGGAAAAAAAAATGCAATGGTCTGGTTTTTTCAGTCCCCACAAATGAAGGTGAGAAGACACAGTGGATAAAGAACAGACACTTAATATTAAATTATTTAATAATTTAAATTATTCTTGTACCAGAAAGAGTACAGAGGAGGATACAGTCAAACCTAAGAAAGGGCTGAGACTGGGAGGAAGGCATGCCAATCTTTTCTTCAGTGACACTTTTTGTTGTATCTAACTGAGTTGTCCATTAAAAAAAAAAAAAAATCATTGATGATCAGTGGCAGAAATCACTTGCATTCTTTGCACACAGGATGATGAGTCCCCTGAGAATGGTTCTGGAAAAAACTTAAGCTGCTGGCTGACACATTTTCTTACCCTTTGTGAATCAGAAAGGTACGAGGGGATACAGCCTATCTTGGCCAACAGACCATCTTCTGCTCTTTTATGAAACCAGCTTGTAATAGGAATGCCTTCATTCATTGAATGTCCAGTCATGGATTTTTCTGGGCAAACTTTGGCTTTTAGTCTGCTCACAAGTTAATTGCATCTCCCTGTGTGGGTCTTTGCTATTGTTTTTTGTGATCCTTGACTGACCTCTCACATCACTGTGCAATATTAATTTTTGCGTTGAAAACTTTTTTGTCCATCTCACTGAATCCTTGAACACCACAAGGCATTCAACCAGTTTACTACAACTTTGTCAAGTTTCAACACACAGCTATGCCACTTGAATTTACATGCCAAGAAGCTGCAAAACAGTTCTGTTGGAAAACAGCTGGCAGATGACTGCAAGGTGAAGCAACCAGTCTGTTTTTGTCACACCATACGGCTGCCCAGTACACGCCAGATTGGCTCTTAATGGATACCAGCCCCATCTTACACCAAAAGCCATTAGTGACTTTGTGAAAACTTGTCCTAAACATATCAATGGCAAAGTTATTTCTTCTTCACAACCTGAGTGAGTCCGATGAGCTGAGGGAGGCCTCTCTGTTCAGGCCTTGTAGCTTTGGTGGCTGGTCTGTGTAGTTCCTATCCAACAGAGCAGTTTTAGTGCTGCCCATGCCCCCAAATAGACGTCAGTCCTTTCTCCTGCCTCATGCTCAAAGTTATTGTCAAAGACATGCCTAGTAACAAGATGTTTCCTGGCAGAAATCAGGTAAAAAATCAAACTGTGTACTTAGCTGCAGTTCAGCCTTACTAATGGGTGGGAGTTCTCTGGGAAGCTGGGGCTGTGCCCCCTCAGCCTCCCCCACTCACCGGCCGGACACCGACTCCCATTGCCACCCACTGCGGCCACTTCCTACCGCTCCACGGCAAACCACCAGCATCTAAATGGCACATTCGGCACCACATCTGTTAGCGTTTAGCCTGAGTGTTGGCTGTCCTTCCTAATAATTCATCTCGAATAGGCTAAAGCAACAAGCGGGCGTTCGTTCTCCTGCTCTCCTTTTTTTCCCCATTGTGCCATTCAACAGCCTCCAAAGCTGCTAAAGCCACAAAAATGTTAGAGTGATTATTGGCCAATGTCAAACTTATTTTGGAGTGGTTGTCTTATATTGGGTGACATATTATTTACCTTTCTTATCTAAGCTTAATAGAGTTAAACAAATCAGCGCTTCCTGATGGGAGGCTGCTAGAATGTGATTGAATGAGCAGTGTTGTTAGGAGAGCATATGTGCCTGAGCTCGTAGATTCTAACAGCTAAACTCCAGTGCTTCTGTTATGACATTACATTTCTAGCTTTCCTGTCAGCTTAACACCATCCAATGTTGGAGAATTAAAAAAATCATAAATGCAAACACATTTTAATACACCTTTGTACGTTTCAGTACTTGTAATTCATGAGGTTTTGTAGAATACATAGAGCAGACTCAAAACCTCAGAGGCTGAAAGCGAAAAAAAAATTTTTTTAACTCTCCCTTGTTTTAGAGCAAGTTTTTCATAAAGTCAGCAAAATCTTTGCCAAAGACAAGTGCATGTTGGATTAACACGAAAAAGGCAACAGTGATAATTAAAATTATATCTCTTTTTCATACTATGAAGAACATACAGAAAAATACAATGGAGAGTTTCACAACAGGAGCTTTAAATTTGAGTTTAGCCCTCCAAAAACCTGGGCCCAAAGATAGTGGCTTGGAAAAAGCCAGAGATCAAAAGCGTATTGACAGAAGTCTCTCCTTATCTGCCTGGGCAGAGCACACTCATCAGTGTGCTATCTGAAATACTCGTGCTACGGCGACCCAAAAGGGCTGGGATGGCCCCTAAGAGACACGTATTCTCTTCTGCCAAGGACCTTTGGCTTTAAAGAAAGAGGTAGTGATTAGCCCAAGCAACAGCCGAAACAGGGTTAAATTGCAAAGGAGTAGCTGCAGTTAGAGACCAGCCTCGGTATCCGCCCAGCATTGTTGCCTCTGTGGTGTTTTTGAGGTCTCGACAAGGCTGATTGCCACCCCCCGGCCCATGTCCCAGCGCACCAAGAGCCTGCTGTTGGGCAGCACTGATGGATGAAATCTCCCCCATCCCCCAACCAAGCACAGCAGCAGCTGGGGAGTGAGTGCCATCTCCCAAGCATACATTCTATCTCACCTTCCCTGGCCCAAAATATCTCTCTCTGTGGCATGTCTCTGTGGCCTTGCTGGCCAGGAGATGAGAAGCTCACTCAGAGCCCTTTCTCCATCCTGAGCTGGGGTGACAGACATGTGTGGGCAGGCTGCCCACCTAAGTCCCTCAGCAGTGCAAATGCTGTACTCCCTAGCCCTTGGTTGCTGCTGACCCTCTGCTGAGTTTCTGCTGACCCTCTGCTGAGTTTCTGCTGGTGCATTCCCCACAACTCTGGAAGTCTCAGTGGTGCCTTGATGGCAAAAAAGACTTTTTTCAAGGCTCCCTCTTTGTTTAGCAGTGTCCCAGCTTTCCCAAGTGTTACGGCCATCACAGAGCCATTTAGCAAAGCAGGGTTTGGAGGCATTCTTGCACCACTGGTATGGTCCATGCATCCCTGCAGCAGCCTGGATAGGGGTGTCACAGCCTTCATCCTGCATCAAGGGTGAAGAAAGGGATGATATGTACATCAACACATGTACAGGAAGAACACTTAGGCTTTTTATGGGCAAAATGAACTTCGGTGGTGAAGGCCACTTCAGTAAGTGCAAACTTAGAAACATCTACCTTGAAAGATTATCCATTTATTTGATCAGTGCTGAGCCTAATATCCTCGGTGATGTTTTTATTTATTACATGATAATCTGGCAGGGAATTGGTAGGCCACTTGCAAAAATGATTAATCAGAAATACCAATCTTGTTCTGATTTGCAGCATAACAGAAAACAGCAGCTCTGTCCTGTGCTACTCCCCAGTGATTTACATCAGTATGTGCCAATGATGAAAAACATGGCCTGCCTGTAAAGCTACAATTAGGGCTAGTTTCCATGGACATAATCAGTTGAATGTAGAAAAAAAAAAAAGAAGAAAGAAATCTAATAAAGGGAACAATATAAAGTAACCATTATAGAATAACTGAGGACTTTGCATGCCAAAATATGAATTACTTTAAGATATACGTTTCTACTGGCAATTTTTGTACTTTTTTTTAAAATGCTTTATGAGACTATCCAAGTTGAAAAGTTCACATTTATACAGGAATAAAAGAAAAATCTGAAGAAGCCTGGAGTTTATAAATAAAAGGCATGATACATTAATATGCAATTTCCAGAGTGTTCTACTTCACCATCTTCTACTTTAGATAAGCAGAGTTACACTCAAAGGAAGTACTATCGAATAAATACAGGAATAAACAGCTGAGAAAGGCAGAATATTAACAAAGATCCAAAAGCTGCTGACACTACATCAAGAGAGGGAACATTTTGACAACTTTATTCATGCCAATAATCACAAGTTGCCTTTTTCAACATTCAGGCTACTAGAGTTGCCTTGTTCTGTTTGTTAACCACTACAGCAAAATGAAAAAAGATTTCACAATAACGAAAAAAGTTTTGATTTCTAATTTTAGGCACTCCTAAATTTGAAAACTTTGCTGTTCTTCTGCCAACAATTCTTAATGTATCAGAATTTTTACCTCCTAGGTTATATGCCCAAACCTGAGAAGAGCTGAGCCATATCGTGCTGACTTTAGGTACCATCAGCCTTCTACATTCAGCAATATGGAAGTGTAAATGTGATGTTTAAACATGGCAAGAGATATTTTAATTGCCAGTGTCGTGGGTATTTACAGTCATACACTGTGCTACCAGGGTTGGTTTTGGGTTGGTTTTTAGCCTTCTGTTCTCCACTACTCGTGCTAGCAAAAGTAAAGTGAGAATGTATCCCAATAACCTCTTTCTTTTGCTAAGATGGCATAGGGAGAGCTTGGTGTTGGTCCTGGTATTTTTCTTTTCAAACACTGCACTCCTCTGGGATATTTCTCATTCTTTGTATTACAGGGTTAGACTGGTACATGTCTCCAGTCAGGAAGGTATAGATTTCTAACCCACTAGAACTAGGACATGTCAAGTGTAAAAGTTCCTGGAAAGGAAACATGCAATATAAAAATATCTCTAGTTATTTAACTGTACCCTGTACAGTACTGTATTACTCTGTGTTAAGGTACAGAGCCATGTTTTTACAGGTTATTTTTCTGTCCCTCAGCTCTCTTTATTCAGGCAACTTTTACCATGTATGAAGGGACAGACTCACAAAATAGGGTATACCAGCAAAAAACCCCCACAAGACAGTTATGTATTGTATAGGACACATAAGAGATAACTAGGAAGTGAAGTGGAAAGCATTAGAATTAGGTATGAGGCTAAGCATCAGCATGCTCCCCATTCCCAATAAACACCTGTCCCTGCAGGACATTGCTCGCCAGGCCAGTATCCATTAGGCGAAAAGTATCGGCTTTTGCTGCTGCTTCTGGGAGCAGGCTAGTCCTTGGTGTCACCGTGTTGCCATCTTCCAGCTCACTGTCTTTTCCTGTGAGACTTTATAACTTTCCTTGCCAGTGTTTTTACCCTTGAATCTTTTGTTACCCATGCCACTGATCTTACCTCTGCCTTCAATTCTATAATTCTTCAATTATAATTTGGCTGATTCTAGTCTACATACTTTCTCACAGCTCTCTCTCATAACTCAGTATTTTCCTTAAAGTTTGAGCTAAGGTTGCACAGCTGGGCTGTATCAAAACTAAGCCTGGGATCACAGGCAGCTGAACTCCTAGAAGGAGAATCATGAGTTGGGGGAGGAGGGAGAAAAAGTTCTGTGTTGATGGGATTGTACCATACAACTTTCCAAGGTCTTGAGGGGACCTCTGGTTCTAAGCTGGAGACGACGATGACAGTACTTGCTAAACTTTGCCAAGCCAAATATCTAGGAGATAGATCTCTGCAGTCAAATCGGATAAAATTTTCCAGACACCTGCAGTCAGCTATTTTTCTGAAAGTAAAGGATGAATGAATGCTCACAAATGCTTACTGTGCATCCAACCCACAAACCCAGAAACCTAGGAAAGTCAATGCTACGGAATTTTAAATTTTAATAAATATTCTTGTAGAGCTGAGGAAGAAGACAAAATGGGTCAGTTTTAGGTAACTGCAGGACATGTAGAGTTCATATTCAGCTCCTGGCTCTTACACAGACCTTCCTGTGCAATTTAAGGCAAGATATGTAAGTGCCAAACTAGGACTTGAAGATGGGTATATGATCCCCATAGTACCAGTTTATGCATACAAGACTCCAAACTAGTTCATAAAAGTTTGTAAAATCTAAAGGAAGAAAAAGAATCCAGAAAGTTTAAGTGCTGCCTAAAGGCAAGTCCAGGGACATACCGTTTTCCAAAGCCTTGCTGTTCACATCAGTGCTCGATGACTTTCTTTCATGAAAGCAAGTCACCACTTCCCAATCTTCTTCTCAAAAAGAAACTGGCAAAGAAACCTTTCACTTATGAGTCCACTGGTTGCACTACTCACCCATAAGGGGGAAACCTGGACTCTGGTCTCTCCAGTGCTTTCTGAGATTGAACCCATGGAATGTATATCCCATTTTTAAGGCAGTACTACCCTATTGCTACAGCTGAACCACTGTGACAAGTAAGAATACGGGAATCATAGTCCAGAGAGGCAAGTTGTCCAAACGATTCTTGAACTCAGACAGGTTTGGTGCAGTGACCACTTCCCTGGGGAGCCTGGACCAGTGCTCAGCCATGCTCTGAGTGGAAAACCTTTTACTGACATGCAATATAATCCTCCCATAATTCAACTTCATGCCATTTCCTTGAGTCCTATCACTGGTCACAGAAGGAAAAGATTGGTACTTCCTACTTGCCCCTTCACTTCCCCTTGTGAAGGAATTGTAGATTGCAATAAAGTCTCCCCTCAGTCTCCTCTTTCCCAATCTGAACAGACCAAGTGACCTCAGCCACTCCTCATACGGCTTCCCCTTCAGATCCTTCACTATCTTTTTGGCCTTCCTTTGACTGTTCGCTAATAGTTCAATATATTTTTTATATTGTGGTGCCCAAAACTGTACTCAAGTGAGGCCGCCCCAGTGCAGAGCAGAGCAGGACAATCCCCTCCCTTGCCTGGCTGGTGATGCTGTGCCTGATGCCCCTCAGGACACGGATGGCCTTCCTGGCTGCCAGGGCACTGCTGGCTCATGTTCAACCTGCCATCGTCCAGGACACCCAGGTCCCTTTCCACAGCGTTTCCCTCCAGTCTTTCATTCCACAGTCTATACATACCACCCGCATTGCTCCATCCCAGATACAGAATTCATCACTTACACTTGTTAAATTTCATTTCTTTCATGATTGCCTATCTCTCTAATTTGTTGACGTCTCTCTGCAGGGCCCCTCTGCCTTCCAGGAAGTTAACAGCTCATCCCAATTTTGTATTATCTGCAAGCTTGCATAGTATCCCTTCAAGTTGTGCTTCCAAGTCATTTCTGAAGATGCTGAAGGGCACAAGGCCTAAGACAGAGCCTTGTGGAGCCCCACAAGTGACCAGTGGCCAGCCTGATGTCACCACATTCACTGTAATCCTCGGTGCCCAACCCATGAGCCAGTTGCTCACTCATTGCGTCATGTGTTTATGATCAATCATGGTCACTGCGGTCCAGACTTCTGATGCATTTTTCAGTATATGGTCATTTGCTAAAATACAGGAATAGTCCAGAGAGTACATTGTTGTGTAGGCTAATGTATAACATGAAATCTGAGTGCCACCACTGCTGGCCATAATTTAAACAAAAAGAGTGAGACAACCACATATTGCTAAATGAGGTGATTTTGATACGTTGGTTTAAAAAAGAAGACTTGGGTTATTAAATTCAGTCCCACTCAGGCTAAAGATGAGTGTCTAGCCTGCTGAATAAGGGAGATGCCAGCATTCCCAAATGAATGGTGTAGGCATGTCCTGGCTCAGTTAGTGGCTGGTTGTGAATACCAGCTGACGCATTTGCCATGTGAGGAAGTGTTCAAATCCTTTCCAGATACAGTCGAAAACATTTGTTAACTATTATTTTTTGAGGCTATCACTTCAAGAATTAGCTGTTGCAACTTTATCATCAAGTCACATTGTCTGACTTGCACTCCTTCTCTGCAAGTTACAGCAGGCTCACTAATGGCACCTAAATGTGTGCCTTAGAAACCTGTTTAGGAGCCTAACCTTTGTTAATTTAAATGGGCACTGTACTCCTCAGTGGCCATTAGGTGAGTAGCTATTTCAAGGATGTGGATGCAGACAGCAAGTTTGGTGCAGTGAAGTCATGCCTAAATTCCCTTGTAGAGCTAGTCTTAAATTTATAAACAGAGTGAGTAGAAAGAATTTAGGTCAGGCTGTAGACCAGAGCAGACCTGACAATAAAATCACTGATTACATGTGGAATGATTTCACCTCGGCACTAATGTTTTTAACATTAGTTAATATGTCAGAATGTTGAGAACCTAATTTTTTTTTCACTTCCTGAACAATAGACAAATCTTACTGAAGTCTTACATGCCATAGAAGAGCAATAAAGTATATGCAAGGCATGTTTTTTATTCTACCTGCTTTTCCCAGACTGCATTGAGTCCCTGCTGAGAATACCCAGATTTAAAATAGTGCTACACTTTATGACTGTTGTTTTACACTTTATGGCTGTTACTCTAAATCGTATGCAATTAAAGCAACCACAAATATTAGTCCTTTATTAGTCCAAATATTTCCTTCAGAGCTAGTCTGGGGATTTCTGTATTCCCTAGATGGGGGTGAAGAGTGAACAATTGACACTGAAGTAGTTTGAAAAGGCACCTTGCTGTCTTTGCCCCACTTCAAAAAAAAAACCTCCCAAAAACAAACAAAAAAAGTCTTCATGTGACAATGTTTGTATTTAAATATTCACTTCTCTTGTGCAATCTATATTAATCACAAGAGAAAAGAAAGGGGGACAAGCAGATGTATAAAAAGGCTGTGAAACTCAGTGGAACAAATGGGATCATTTCCAATTTCTTTACTAGGTGTTAGATCAGGCCCAAAGGATTAACCAGCTGAGATCCAGTCGGCCTGCAACAAACTCATACCGAGGTTTCAGGCAGTTTGTCAAGCACCACTGCCCACCCAGTGGAGAGAAAGTATTTTCAAGGGTCCCTAGGGGAAGAGGCTGCCTGCCTGCCCCAACACCCAGAGTACCTTATCTTCTTTGGGGCTCTCCAAGATGCTGCCTCCTCCCTCAATAGCAGAATCAAGAGATTTCTTTTCTACCATCACCTCACTAAACACTGAATTAGGTGCCAAAGCAAGGTGAGCTGTCTCTCCCCATGAGTAACTTGCATGAAAATTGCTCTTACCAGTATTACAGGTGCTCTGTGTGTGTCACCACTGTCAGACTGAATTCCCATGCACAGATTGTGCAGGGACTGACTACAAACCTTGTGGAGATATAGATGTGACTTTCTAGCCACCATCACACCAGGATCCACACTTAAGATTTTAATGTACACATAAGTAAATAAAGAAGGATTAAAGACCTGGTAAAGTCAGAAAGGTGAAGGATTATTGCACATAATTCTCCCAAACTACTCACCAGCTGATGATGTGCTATTTTCCACAACATTTGCTGCATTTCATTTAAGAAAAGGGAGACGCATGTTTTCTTATATTTGTATCAGTTCTTACATTATTCTTACAGACACTGCTTATTTCCTGGCATTTAGTGGGAGAACACCTCCAAAGGAGCAGCTGAAGTGCATGTTGCAGATAGGATGCTGGCCCTCTCATGAGAAAAATATCAGTAATGTAACAGATGAATCACATTTCTAACATGTTAGTAAACACCTACAAACCTCTCAACACTCTTCCAAGCCTAATCCCAAGAAACTTTAAACTCACGTGCACGTGCAAACACACACACCCTCAGTAACTGGTGATCTCCAGCTGTCCACTTAGCCCTGCTGCTCTCTGCAGCCCGCTGATACCTCCACAGGTTGGGGCTTGTCACTGGGGTGGGCTCCCATGCCTCCTGCCTGTTCTCCAGGTGCTGACTGCTCCTTGGGGAGCTGGCTCTACTGTGCCTGGCAGAGGTCAGGGTGCTGCAGGGTGTCTCTGCAGGGAGCACATTAGGTTTTGACTACTGCTGTTTTCACATCACCATCTCCACTCCCATTACAAATTGAGATCCTTCTTTTATATTTCCTTTCAAGCTTATTCTTTCTTTGTTTCAAAAGTCTCTGTAATTCCTTCATTGCTATTTACTCTGGTTTATGGTCATCTACCTCTTTAACACTATGAGTTTTGGGGTGGTTTTTTGTATTTGATCCAGACATGCTGTTTACAGCCACAAGCTCATCTTAGTAGGTGGTGTTATCCAGGTGCTTTTCCAAGAGTGGGCTGGGCAAGCACCGCCACAGTGGGCCAAGGATCATTTCAAACAGACAGTTTGGGATGCAGTCATCCCATTCTGGAGGGCAAGAGCAGTTAATGATGTGGACACAAGCTCTCACATGTGGGTTGGGCTCAGTGCCAGAGAGCTATTCCAAGCACCTTTAATTTACCAATACAGACAGAGCCAAGGTGACTCTCATGGGAAGTGAACAAGCAAACGTTAAGATATGTGCAAGATGCAGAGTCAAGGTCTTGATCTGGGAGATAACTCTCCTCCAGCACTCAGTGAGTTGGGATTTTTTTTCACTCCAGCACGCCAATAAAAAATGACCATAAATTTCAGAGCTTAATTCTGACTTTAGGTTCTGACTCTTTATATTCTCAAATGACGCTCAGAGACAATATTTTGGTTCAACACCACCTCTAAAACATTGCATTAGCTTGATGTCCCATGAAATAAAAGGTAAATGTCTTTTGATCTTGGTCCGCAGCCAGGTCATTAGAGGTTCCCTTCACAGCCTCTTGGGCCTGTGCAGAGTCTCACTGACTGTGGAACTGAATGCAAGATCTGGTTGCTTCTTCCAGCCTAGTAAGCTTCTTTCTAAAGCCTTCTTTAAAGGGATAAATGGAGACATTGAAACAGGAGGAGCAAGTTTTTCTGCCTTGGTCTGTGTCTATTGCAGTCACTTTTCTGAAAAACAGTAGAGGACAACTAATGTCAGTGGGCAGGGTAGAGGAGGTGTACTATCAAATTTTTATAGAAGCCTCAGGTTTTTTGCTTCCTGTTTTCTCAACAATGGAGACATTTGTTGTGGTTTAGGGATGATATTCCCCATTTTAGTGTTCCCACTGAAGCACTCCGAACCAGGTGCTGCTCTCTCACTGCTGCCTCCCCATGTGGCAGGATAGAGAAGAGAATTTGAGGCAGAAAAGGTGAAGATCACAGGCTGAGATAAGAACAATTTCCCGGAAACGGCAATGGAACAAGAAAAACAAACCATAACAGCTACAATATCAGTAACAGAAGGAAGCAGCACTACCTGACTGCTTGCTTCACACTAGGCTTACTCCACCAGAAGGGACCCACTCCCCCATACCTGGAAAGTTACATGCTGTAGTATAGAGCAACCTCCAGGTCCTGGCCATGAAATCCTTCTGGCTATCACAAAAGTTAATCCTGTCCTGGCAAGAATCAGGAAAACATCCCAGCGATGTAGGATGAGATCAAGTCTGAGATGTTGTTTTTGTTACTGGCCCTGTCAGTTTTTCCTTTCAAGTGCTTCAGGGATTTGTCTCTTATTTACATTGTGGTGCATCATGAGAGAAAAACCTTCTTGCACTGAGCTCTCATGAAGTGGAGCACAGACTCCTAAGGACTTTATTATATTTGTAATAGTCCCCGCAGATTATGGGTTGACCCAGGAAATCCAACAGGGTGACTGCCAGCATCCAAAGTGGAAAACACTTCTCTTTCTAAGTAAGCCATGAGGACCAATCCAAAGAAGAATTTGTTGTGATCAGAGACTACATTACTACAAATTACTGAGAAAAGAAAATAAATCTTTCATTCCTCGTTCCTTCACATTCCTTTGTATGAACAAAAGCCATTCAGAGTATAAGTCACACTGTTTTCAAATGTTTTCACACAATAAAATGAGGAAGCACCCCTCAATATAGTAACCTTAGTGTCAACTTTTGGAATTAGAGAAAAGCTGAAAAGGCCCACTGGGGAGCAAGAGAAAAAGCAAGACAGGACTGTGAGAATCCAGAGTCAGGAGAAAGTACCTGGAATAGAGGGAGAGGCCAGGGCAAGTGAAGGGAGTAGTTGAGTAGGAGAATTAGTTATGAACTAAAGATTTCAAATTTTATTTATTCCCTGAGTCTGAATCAGAGAAACATGGGGTCTTGATAGCACACACATGAAAAGATGGTATTCTAGGAGTTGATATTTCAAGTGGAGGTGACATTGGTGGCTGCCTGGCCTTTGACAAACAGTATCTTTTAAGAAAAAGAATAATTCTGTTTTGTGGAGATAAATGGTCCAATGAGGAGTTAAATGTGGTAGCATCCGTTCACTGTTTGTCTATGCAACTTGCCAGTAGTTGCAACACTACATTCTCTGGAAAGTAAGAAAAAAAAGAAAAATTCCTGCAGTATTTTTTTCTCATAATGTGCAGAGCATGATGTCAGCCTGGCAGAGGAATTTAAAAATAAACAATAACACACATTTTTACCAAACAGAAAAATATCACTTGCAAAGGCAATAAAATAAAGGGTGTAATATGTTTTGTCTCTTACTTTCTTCATGACTAAAGACGGAGTAGGTAAGCATTAGCAAAGAAGACACTTTCTGCAGGACTGTGTAGTACATTTATTTTGAACAGTCTTTGCACAGGCATGATCTCTTTTCCCAGCACAGGAGACAGACAACCCTCACAAAGGTGTTTCCACATGGATGGGAAAAATGCCACAGAGGGAACAGCACAGCTGCCTTCCCAGCTCTGCCCCCCCATGTTATACTTCCCCTCAGTGATGGAATAGGCTACTTTATGCTGTATTTCAATGGACAGCAGCTTCTGTTTTTGTGAGGGGAAGGACACAGCTGAATTTTTTCAAGTCATAGAATTACATATTTTTAAAATGAGCTAATTGGAAAATGTTCACACACCTGAAGCTTTGAGGAAATCTTTCTCTTTCATTGGTGACTTTTTTGTAGCAATATTGGCTTCAGTAAAGTGTTCATGAAAGGTAATTTTTTTCATAAGAGGTCTGAAGGAGAAATTTTAGACCTTAAATGCCAGATTTGGGTTTAGATGTTTGTTTAGCAGGTGCCTCCATGTGAATTAATTATTTGCGCACTTTCTCTGATTGATGAAGACACAGCAAAATTAAAGTGTGAATTCTTCTTCTCTACATGGGGAATGAGGAAGATTTCAGAATCTAGAAATTTTTGTGCATGAACTAGGTTAATAGAGGACTTGAAATAAATCCAGGTTTCAGGTACGTAACTACATACTGAACATTAACACTGGAGTCTCAGTGCCAGATCACTTTTGAAGAGTGGACATGGATCCTAAGGCAAACATCCTGACACAGAGGCACAATTATAACAAGATAATTGCACCCCAGAGACAGCCATTTTCTGCCTAAACCCAGGTCTGATTATAAGGGAGCCACTAGTTCACATGAAGGCATCTATTTTGTAGGTATCTAAAGAAGATTAAGTAAATTTCACTCTCTCTCTCTCTCTCTCTCTCTCTCAAACCACCACTCTCCAGCCCTGCCTCACTACTTGTTTTCAGTATTTTAGGTACCAGGATGGAAGACATAATTTCCTGCCTGTGCTGAGATGATTTCACCTGAAAAATCGACTCTGAATCAGACATTGGAAAGACTTTACTATTTTGCACATCAAAACAATTAGATCAATAAACGTTTTTGCCCTGAAAGCAAATGTTTGCTATAGATCACTTTACAGAATATTTCTTTCACTGTTTTGATATATCTCACTTTCCAGAAGATTTGGTTTTCTTTCTATATAAGAGGGAAATATCTTCTGAAACCTTCAAAGGATTGGTCAGCAGACTCTGGCCACCCCTTCTGTTGACTGCTTTTCACAAAGCTGAATACTATTTAATTCTTCAGACCTTTTTTTCATAATGAATATCATTAATTGCTAAATCCTTGCTGTGAGAATATTTAAGATATTTATTTATTTAAATTTGAATCACATATGATTTTCTGATCTTAGACTTCTAAAGTGGAGAATTCCTTCCACAAATCAATTTTTTCCTCTTTCTTTGTTTTGGTTTTATTTTTGGTTTTTTTACCCCCAGAATTTTGGGGTAAGGCTCCTGAGACATCTGTCTGAGTTATAGTATGGATTTGAGAAGATGAATGTTAAGCCAAAGCACTCTCTGAAACAAAGTGCCACAGGATAGACCATATATAATGTAAGAAAACACTGCATCATAGAAAGAGGCTGATTCATTTCCCTTCTTTAGGGCAGCTTATCACCAGGCAAGCCATGAATTCCAGCTTGTCAACTTCATAACAAAGGAACAGAAGTAAATTGTTAGCTCTGAAGAGATCTCAGATGGTTCCAAATTTCTCTGCTGCCTGGGCTGGCTGTTCATCACTGCCAAGTGCTAAATCCTCTGAATGCCAGCCATTGCCATCACTAAAACCACCCGTGTGGTTCATTGCTTCCACCAATGCATTTCTCCTTGGGATTACAGAACATCCTTTATGGATCACCATTTGATCTCAAAGGCTGCCAACTGTGCTGCAATACTCCTGCATCTCTGGCTAGTTTTGTCCTTCTCTATTTGGACGAGTAATGTCAATAGAGATCTGAAGAGAGAATGACATGATGGTAAAAAAAAATCCTAAACTGACTTTCAGGGCTGCTGAAAAGAGAACATTTTTATCACTTTCATATGTACTGTTACATCTGCTTTCTGCAGAGGAAAGCATCCATGCCAATAACAAGTATGCTAATTACTATTTAGGCCATAGCTTCAAGTCTTTAAGTAATGTTGAATAATTCTTTGGTTCAGTCAGGAAATTTGCTAAGACACATTTCTGCAAACTGCTGCCAAAGGCAATGTCTGTTTATAATACTTGAAAAATAAACCAGATTTTCACTTTTAAATGACCACAATTTTACAGTTCCTTCTGGGCTACAATGCAGCATTTGACTTCATCCCACCTCATGCTTTCTCCTTCCAGCCATCATCCTCACTCATCTCCACTTCAGGGTAACACTGGAGATCACAGACCTGGGAGAAAATCACCGTAATGTTTTATGCACTTTGATTTAATGTAGCAGGAGCAGAGGGGTGATGGTGGTGGAGAAGCCATTCACTTTCAATGACTCTGAACAAAATCTGAGAAAAGAAGTGAAAAAATTTGTCTGTGAAAGACAAACACAAAGGGTGGGGAATAATTTCTCTAACATACAGAAAAAATAACAGAGAACTTCATGCTTCCTATTGTCTCCGATGTGTGATTAAGAAGAGACATCATCACTTTGGGATTGAACAGACTAATTTCAGTCTGAAGTGAGTATCACAGCAGAATGATGACGTCTAATAAAATTGCTTTTCTTTATGATCCCATTCAGCTCTAACTAGCCAGTTAAAACCAACAGATCATACTGATCTCTGCATTTTCTTTGTCCTTCTCCAATTTTGGTGGAAGTCTTCAGTGCTGTCCTAAGTTATTCACATCAGCTGCTGTTGCCAGAAAAAAAATCAGTCATGAATTCCCATTTATTTTAAAGTTCAGAATGCCAGGAGAAAAGATAGGTTGATTTGAAATACTGCCCTAACATATAAAATACTGCTTGAGGTTTTCTCAAGCAAGAAAGACCAGAGCGACCTGTTCCCTTGGAAGAGAAGGGCTGTACTTAGTAAAGGCCACAAGCCGCTTTTGGTCTTTCTAGACTGTTTCGGTGCTTTCTTTCCCAACAGTTTTCTGTTTCGAATAGTCCTATCTGCTGAAGTCTGTGAAACAGAATAAATTTTTAAGGGACACCTTAACACCATATATATTCAATTTTAAAACTGAGTTAGGATATCTCACTTATGTATCTCATTCAAACTGGTATTTCAGAATTTTTCCTGAATTTGTCCAGTTCTTTCAAGTCTCAACTAGATGCAAGGTGAGTTTGTATTAACAGTTTTTTCAAAATCATTAATAGTTTTAACAAACCCCACCAAGAACTCTCTGGAAGTACTGATGGTGAATGCAAGGACATAGGAACCTAAGAATGGCCACACTGAGTCAAAAGTTCATCCAAACCAGCATCCTGTCACCAAGAATCATGCTAGAATGTAATGACACAAGGCTCCAGAAATACTTCCCTGGAGTATTCTCAGGGCCTTCAGTAACTTGTGGCTTAGGGACCTCCTGAGAGAATACTTCTTTGTAATAATCTACTTGCTTTTCATGACACTGAGTCATTGTGGAACTTCTCTTCCATAGCTTTGTCCCTGGACTGGTAAGCTGTTACCATCCATAGTATCCTGCAGTAAGGAAAGCTCACTCGAGTATCCTGGGAAGGAGCACCCTTCATTATTTTTTTCAAATCTTCCAGCTGGGACCATTGGCACAGAAATGTCATGAGCAAGAAGCATAAACCCCCACTCTGTGATTGCTTAAAATGCCATGGAGTGTGATTGGCCTGTCAGAAGTTGTTTCTCCAGAGAAGCTGGGACACAGTTTCTTTAGGTCACTTGCTATACTTGCATCTGCCCACACATTCAGCCTCTAGAGACTGTATCAAGAGAGCAGCATACAGACCGCAAATTTAAATTCTTCCTGTGAACCACAATTATCTTGAGAATAATGTTTTATCATAAATAGCATTTTATTTCCAAATCTGCAGAGCTCAGAAAGTAAAAGCAAAAGTCAATATTTCCATCTTGTTTCTTGTTCCTAACAGATTTTTTAATGGTCTCATGTGAACACAAAAGGCAAACCCCCATTTTTACAAGAGCCTCAAATCTGAGTGTTGTTCTACTGGGCATCATTAATAGATTCATGTTTTACATATTTCCTGATTTCAAAAGTCAAATCTCAATAAAATAGGATATTAATGATAAAAAAATGTTAAAATACCAGGGAACAGAATTCCCTCAACCTAGCTTGACATTCCCACTTGCTCTGATACTCATGGATCAAAAGGGAAATGTCTATACCTATGGGCTGCCCAAGGAAGCAAAGGCAATTGATTGTCACCTCAAAGAAAGAGACATGCAGATGTGGTGCTTAGTGGCGTACCTGGCAGTGTTAGGTTGACAGCTGGACTTGATCTCAAAGGTCTTTCCAACCTTAATGTTTCTATGATTCTGTGATAAGTAGTTTGAAGGTCAGTGCCCAATGGCACTGCCCAATGGCAAAATTTGAGGACATTATGTTCAGTTAAGAAAGGACTTGTTTTGTTCAATGACAGGAAGGACAAGGTTCATCTGTTCACATCATGACAATATCTTATGCGAGATGCCCTTTGAGTGTCTTCTTATTCTGCTCTGCTCTTCTTACTCTTGGCCTTCGCCTGCTTCTCAATTCTTACCTTTACTCTCCATACATGTAACTTACTGGAAAGAATTTGGTTCAACCAGATATTTTTAAATAACAAAGTTTGCTTTACCTATATATTTACCAGGTTGGGCCTATTTTGACATGGGACTGTGCTTTCTACTTCTATACTTTCTACCATTAACATATTTCAAGGCCAAAACCAAGTTGTAACATTGAAGGGAAAAGAGGGAAATCTGTCTTGTGAAGACATTTCGTACAGAAGATTTCATTCACGTGAAAAAACCCACCAACATGCATATACAAGTCTCTTGCAGTCAAGAGAAGTTGCATAGACATACGTGAACACAAAGTAAGACCCCTTCTATCTATTTCAGATGTTGCCAAAAAGAGCTGCAGGGCTGAGGATTGAGATCGACTGGTAAGTTTACCACTTTAAAAATGATAGAACAGTGAATCAAGAAAGCAATACTTTTCAAAATGTTTATTTTAAAAACTATTTTTTTATAGTATTATACACTATATATACCATTTTCAAATGTGATTGCCTGAAAATATGAAGAGTCTAAAACCCAGCCCAGCTGCCTTAGTGTTTGATAAAGGTATTTAAGCTTTCAATGCTTTACAAATTATATTAATTCAAAATATGCACATACATGATTTAAAGAAAAATAAAAGAGGTTGGAGCTTGCTTTGAAAAAGAGCAGCGGAGTGCTACTGTAAGAGTTAATATAACGACAAAATCTCATCACTCATTGTCACGTAGATGTCGAAAAATGTCTTTTTTATTATTATTATTTCACACTTCTCAAGTATTTGAACTACCTCCCCACATATACAGCTAGGACAGCCTGACTTTGCATTCTTGTACCCCATTCAGTGTTTACCTACTTAGTTACTTACCAATTAATCCTTACTTTTGTCACAAGGAATTGGTGGTCTGGAGTTCTGCAGCACCCATGTGCCAGGTCTAAAATGTTTTGATATGTTCTGGGCACTTCAGCATTTGAAAAACAACTTTTGACAGCTCTAGCTCTTCCAAAACAAGAGGGTAAAGTTGATGTAGCAAGGGCAACCATTGCCTGTTGAGATTTTATTGTGTTGGAAGAGTGTATGGGCCTCCAGCTATCTGTTTCTGTGACTGCTGCATATGGAAGGGGTGACAGGAACAGAACGTGAGACCTAAGAGATAACATTCTTCCATTTTGGCTAAAAACATCTCCGGCCCCCACCCGCACCAATGTGCCAGAGCAAAGACTGCCGGTGCTCTCACTCCAGTCTCCCCAAACAGTAGTTCATACTATATAACAAAAAAACCTGCAAGTGCACTTTAACACAGCATCCTGCCCATGCCTGATCTAGCATGGAGGCAGAATTACCTCCCAGTTCTGCAGACAGAAAGCCCTCTCATCACTGGTAGACAGTGGAACATAGCTTGGCATGCAGCTGCCTGTGCCTTCCCTACTCCAGGGACAGAGACAGGGCCCCAAATTCTACTACTGCCCCAGCCCATACATAATGAAAAACATTTGGTTTGGTTCCTTGCAGACAAAGTAAAAGTGGTTCAAAAGAACTGTGGAGGCCAGCACACCTGTTACTGAAGCCCTAAGCACCTTGCAGCACCAGGAGCACTTGCGGTCTCTAAGTGGCTTCAGGCATGATGCACTTCCTGGGAAATGGCACTTGCAGCACTCACAGAGCCAGTAGCAAGTCTGGGGATGCTTTCCCTCTGTAATTAAAATACATTTTATTTCAATGATGAAGGAATTTAAATAGAAGTCTAGTTAAATTTAGAAATGCACACATACATACACATGGATAGTCAAAACTATGCACTTTCTACTGTTAGTTTTTTCTCATCTTTTGTCCCCCTGTTTTTTCTAATTGGAAATGGACCAAATTGTGCTCACATCTGTATATGGAGCTCAATGCATTTAAGAAAGCTAAAACTCCAAAATGAGACTGAATTTCTGTATTTAGTCTCAAAAGCAGTTTAGAAATTTGGCACATTGCACATTGTTTTGCCCCAGCCTTGTTTAGCATCAAGTCGAAGGAAAGGCGTGGTGACTTTGTCTAAGGTTATACTTCTGCTTAAAGCTGAACAGGGCCTCTGAAGCAAGCTCAGAATCTTTGTGGTTTACTTTCTTTTATAAGGTGAAATAACCATGTAATTATATCATAATTGCATGACAGTAACCTGAAGTTAGAGAAAAAAGTATTGCTGAATAACTGGATGCAATTATGCAACCTTACACAGCTAGTAGAATTTGTTAAGATGGTGTGTCAATCTAGCAATTGCTCCTCCCTGGTAACAGTATAATTTCACTAAATTAAACTCCCAACTTGGAGGGCAGATCGATCATGTATTTATATTGTAATGATACCTTAATAATTACCACATTCACGTATAGAAGGTACTGTGCAATCAGTTCTGAAGTCTTAGCAGACATGACAATTTAAGATTACTTTTATAATACTGCTGTTCTGTAACTGAAACCTAGATTCTCTAAGTTTTCCACAGCTTCTAACATCTAGTGCATGTTTGGAAAGAAGGAGCAACTGATTCCTTCTGCATAAGAACATGATCTTACTGTACATTATGAATCAGAAAAAGGCTATGTCCTCCAGATGTTATTACATTTTACTGCTACCCTTGTGTTTTAGTCAAAGATAGCTGAGAGAATGTATACAATTAACAAAATTCCAGAAGTCCATGAGTCTTCATAAAGATGTGCAAAACAATTTCTGTATTCAGTATGTATGTATTTCTGTATCCAGTATAACAGGGTGGAGTAATTTGTTAATTTTCTAATTTCAAGAAATTAGTGTAAGAAATTAGAAATAGAAACCACAAGATGATGACGTGATGCCCACCTCTTTACATGAGCAGCTTCTCCTCCTCGGTCCTCTGTCTCCTGGGCGCTGATCCCTCACCACTCCTCACTACGTTTCTATCACGGTCAATGCTACTTCTTACACCAGTGTGTGAAGCTGGTTTTTCTGGATCACAGCAGCAGCAGAGGTGGTATCAGAAAACTGATCCTACTGGAGCTACCCCTTTACAGATCAGACTGAATTCACACAGCTTGTCCTGCAGACGTACTTGGATGTCCTGCTCCACAAGCCCTTCTGTGCAACCAGGAGCATTTTGGCACTTTCCAAAGCATTTAGCGTCATTGAGTTTGGCCTCTTGCCATGCAGACAAGAAACACAGCCAGAATGCTTTTGCATTTTTTTCTATGACTTCTGTTCCTTAATTTGGCATAAAATCACATCTAGTCTCCTCACTTTTACATATCCAGCCTGAAATGATAAAGCCTACCTCTGTAAGGTATAAGAAGATAAGGCTACAACAGGAAAATAATTTCTCAGTTTGGGCACTCTTTCTACCAAAATGGGCATATTGCCGACTTCCACCCAGAGAGGAAAGACTTCTATCCATTGTCAAGGCCTGAGCCATTCTTTGTCTGTGTGTGTAGGAATTGTGTCTAGTCAAAATCTCATTTGTATTACAAAATTGCTATTGGAATTGTTACCACAAACAGTGGAAACAGTCACAGAAATCACTGCATTTGCCAGGAAGAACATTTCCACTGAAGATTTACACATTGAACACGTAAAAGCTAAATTACCACTCTAGATGATTGCGAATTGCTTCACATAATGAAAAGTAATCTTTTTCTTCTATAAACTACTACTTGCCCCAGAACCTGTTGGTAGCATGAAAGGTCTGTGAATTGCAAAGCAAGACCAGGCAATATCAAGGAAAGAAAAGACATCTTATAGTAAGAGCATGGAATGTTAAAACACTTAAGGAGAGACATAATCTGGAGACCAGGAGGAAAGACACATCAATTTTAGTGAGAAAAAGAAGATTTGGAAGGTGACTTTAAAATGTAGGAAAAAGGTAAGAAACTGTGTGGGGGAAAGGATCTAAAAAATTTCAGGCATGGATTTTCCTGGCACAAAAGTTTCAAATTGCTCAATTTCCTTCTTCTCCTCTGGACCTGCCAAATCCAAAGCAAGACAACAGTAACCCTGACCTTTCCTGCCACTTCGGTGCTGTGGTAGAGGCAGTCCTATCTACAAGTTGTGAGATGGGAAATCTGAGTTTTCGACGACTTAAGAGGAAAACTAAACCGAATATCCAAACTGACATATGGATACAGAGGGAATCTGTTTGGTGACTACTTGGTCTTTCTGGCTCAGGGTAACTCTTGACCTCTTCATTTGAGTTCCTGAGGTACTTCTCTTGGCACAGAACTAAAAACTTCCAAGTTTTACTCCCAACTGTGGCAATTATTTTTTTAATTTTGTGCCATTAATTTTACTTCTATACATGAAACTTCACTTAGATTAATTCCCAACTTCCAAATTATGTTTCACTGACATTTTTCACATCAAGATGTCCTGTCAGAAATCTTTTTCTTTGACTATATGAGGTACATTTTTGTAAATAACTGACCGCATACTAATTTTCTAATTTTTTTTTCTTTAACACGTGGCAACATATACTCTCCAAAATTTAGGCCTGCATTGCTTTAAGTAATTACAAAACTATATTTAATAACTGATTTTTCAATGAATAAAGGAAAATGTCTACGATAACATTTTAGCAAAGAAAGAAAGAACCCATTTCAGGTCTTATAACAACTCCAACACCAACATCTTACACATTTTGAAATGTTTCTTCTACAAACACTATTAACAAGGGTGCAGAGAGATTATACATCTCTAAACATTCTAAAGGTGAAAAAGAATTCTTAGGAGTTGAAACATAGCAGCTACACACGACTTTTATAATAAATGTATACCTTTACTTCATGTATAATCATATAAAATAACTTGCAATTGTGTTAATGTGCTGGCGTTCCTTTCTTTTAGCAGGACAAATTAGTGTGCATTTATTTAACCTGTCATTACATCATACTGAACATCAGTCACTATGCAATTACAAAGGTAATGGTTACCATGTAATACTGACAAAGCCACTGTTTGGCTCTTGTAATTGGTAGTCACAAAAATGCATTTTCCATATGATGAATGAAGTAGCCAGGAAAGCAGTCAATGCTGCATGAGATTTGCCAGAACAAAGATTAGTTTTAGAGTCCTGCATGAGCTTGAGCATACAATAGTGTGTCTGTTTCTTGTTTTTTCAGTTCTGTTACAAAAGTCTATAGAGTGAGTTCAGCAGGGGAGAGCAGTGAAGGGGAAAAGAGTACATTTGGGGACAGAGAGGAGAGGAAAGGAGAGCAAAGAAACTCGAAGGATGAAATTTGCCACGTATGAAGGTCAGTCCAAGACTCATATCAGTCTTAAATCACATTATTTTAATTTAAATCCCTTCTCTTTCTGCAGTAACTCTGCAGTTCCTTGACAGAGCCAGGGATGCTTGGACCAAAGTAAGCCATTAGTAAGCTGCACCTGATGCTATGTGCAGTCAGGATATCTTCCCACAGCTACACTTATCTCTCTTCCAGACAGATGAAGACATGCTACCTTTAAATGACAGTTAAACTTGGCTGTCTTCCTCCTGTCACCTCTTACGAATTTGCTCCTGCGAACAGACAAATCTTCTTGGAAGCAGTTGCTTTAAGCATTTGTGAGGGCTATATTCATACCTTTCACACATACAAGTTGACTCATTGGGGAACTATTGTGATGCTGCAGGAAGGCATTTGGTCCTTTGTCTTGAATTATATGAACTTTATTAGTGAAAATTGTTGATGATGCATGTTTTGAACGGTAATTTTTGTCAAATTTCAGAAGTATTTAGGAATCTGATTTCTAATTCAAAGTATGCATTGCACACCTAGTTGGAGAAGTGTTATTTTTACCTAAAATCCATAGGAGTGATGCACTTTGTGAAATATCTCTTGCTGCTCTGTGCCCCATTGAGCCCAGCACTTGTGTCACCTGGTGTGTCATTACCAGCGAGGTGCTTGGAGACCTTCTGTGGGGCTCCCCTCAGGTGCCCAACAGAGCAGTTGCACCAAGGCATCAGAATGTTGAGGGTTATAAAATAGGAGCACCCTAGAAGCGTGGAAGCTGGCATGATAACGAGAGTGCTTCCTGCTCCTGTGCTGCAGTGCTCTAAAAAAAAGACTTCACACTCACCTCAAGGAGAAAAAGGCTGGGAAGTGTACTGCAGAGTTGCTTGACAGCATCAGTCACTTCTCATAGAGACGAGCTGCAAGCCATGGAGGCTACTTTTCTAATCCTCAGACTTTCTGTAGTATAAAACAGAGGACCAGTTCTAGTCCTAAAGGGATCAAAGGGGCAGAGATCAACTTTCCCCTTGCAGCAAGTTAAGCCTCCATGGGCTCTGTCAAACTGCAACCTGAGCTCTGTCCTTCGGGCCCCTGGCCACCCATAACATTATCCCAATTAGGACCAAACTAAGTAACTAGGGAAAAAAAAAACCCCGCCTCTCATATGTCCCCTCTCACAGAGCTGGTGGAAGAGTCTGACTCCACTATTTCTTTTTAATTGGCCTTTGCTTTCCTCTCTCACACTTTGCAGAAAAGCAAAAAATATGAGCAGACTTGGGGAAGGAGGGAGTTTGGAAGAATAAAACTCGGTGTTTGGATTTTGTCTAGAACTAGTCCATATGGAGAGGGCTTTTTGAATACATATTCAGTGGCATTTCAGTATTATGCATTGACTCCATACTTACATGCACGCAGAAAACAGCATGTCTTTAAACAACACCAAACCTAAACTGTAAGCTATTGGCAGTACCTCTTCTAAGCTATTTGCCTGAAATATTTCTGCAGTAAATCTCTAGAAATGTCCACTTAAACAGTAACAGTCATAAATATCTCATGGAAGCCATAAAATACAACAGAATTTTGGAAGTCATAATTTTAATGGATAAAACTGTGCTATAAAAGAAGGGCCTCTGGGACTGAGGCTAAAGTAAAATTTATCTAAGCGAGCTGTGATGCTAATCTGTCTGCAAGTGATAAATTATCCTATGTCCCAGGTGTGACATAATATCCAAAGGGTGCATAGTGATTAAGGACACAAAGGTATAGATGTGGCAGGGGTCCAAGAAAGCCCCAAGCAATTAGTGGTGACTGGAAATTGTCAACAATTGCTCTGAGAGTTTGATAGTTTCCTCTGTGCTCAGGTTTGCCAAGGCATACATTCCCCAGTGTCTGTGGCTGGGTTCTGAGGCATGGTGGCAGGACCTGGCTGGGCACTCGTGTAGCTCTGAGTAGGATGCTTGCAGTCTTTTCAACAAGGTACTAAGACACCCTTCCCAGGCTCCTGCTGAAGTCAGAAGGTCAGGCCAACACTTAGGGGAAACAAAACAAAACAAAACAAAAAAAGGGAATGCTTATTTTAAAGTATAATAACTAGAAATATTTCTGTTTGGTCAGAAACAGAAAAAAAACCACCCTCAAAAAAAAGCCCTTTCTATTCTAAAGAAAACAAAAGTAATTCTTGGAAATGCTGAATTGCATTGTGGTATAGTTATAAACGGCTGTGATTCTGAGAGGTCTTTCAAAGAGGCCAGCAGAGTCCTCATAAATTTACAGCAATAAAATGTTTAGACAGCAGGCAATCAGGGCGCGTTGGACTGGACACCCAAATGAGTCCATATTGTTATACAAACTGATTATGTTTCAAACAGCAAAAATGGCGAGCTGTTAACGGCAGCAAGAGTGTTTACATAACTTGGTGTCACTGGAGAAATCGGAGACAAACTCCTCAGATTCCCTTATTTGCAGGGAAGATGAACAGGATCCAGATGAACAGCTCACCCAGTGAAAGCCGGAACCCATGCACTGCAGGAGCCACACTGCTCCCAGAGCAGGCTGCCGCCGAGCCAGACAGCCTGGGTGAAATCTTCATCTGGCTGATGACACATTCATTTCTGGAAGAGGTTGACTGGATTGTCAACATTATCCAGTAGGAGAGCGTGAGCAGCGATATTTGGGGTTGCTTTTGGCAGTTGAGAGCATGTGGTATGAAGAAGGATGATACTCAGTGAATAAGAGGAAGCCTTGGGATTGAAACTTGTGCTCTGCTTCACACCCAAACCCGCACAGCCGTACACAGCCAGGTCCCACATCGGCTCTGTGAAGCCTTCCCTGTGCACCACAGATGCCCACTCAGTAACACAGACTGCCAGCAGCACTTCAGTGCTCATATCTGCTTTTCCCAGGTTCCATTTCCCACTTCTCCACACTACCTATGGCATGGGAGCAGGACAGCTGCAGCACTGCATGTGTTAAGGCCACATGCAGTGTGTGCATTGGCCCTTGCAGAGCATATTGCAAAGGGGACTGTCTAAAACTGGTCCTTACCACTTGCATTCCCAAATCCACCTCTAACTAAGATATATAAGAGCTACCAGATGTTTCTGGAACCCATGAGAAGGGAAAGCTTGAAGAAGAGCACATAGGCAAGACATAGTATATGATATTGTGAACACAGAAAGAGATAACACTGTTGCACTATATGGCTAGAGGGGGAGCTGGCTCCCAAAACTATGTCAGTTTTAACCCCTGTGACAAGGTATTTTTCACCCTTGCTAAAGGATTCAGAAACCCTAGCAGACTCAGGATAGCACAGTCATACCGAAAGTCTCATTTGACCTTTGAGGTTTTCCTCTCACTGCCCAAGAACCAGTCACACCTTACAGCCAAGCCTCTCCTCTCCTAAATTCCTGGGTCTCTTCAGATCCTGCCTTATCAATGTACAGGTGTGCTGACAGCTCAGTCAATGCCTGACTTACTGAAAATCTGACAGTTCCTACTCTTCATAGGCTTCTCTCTTTGCTTTTTACCTGAAATAAGTTGGTTCCTATTTACACAGCAGAATGCTATATGTCCAATTTGAAGGGTTTCCTGCTGTTTATCTGCCTTACTGTATCTTCCCAACCAGGTTTCTCATTTCCGTGCAATTTCACATGGTCCCCTTCCCCAAGGAAAATGTTAGCTATTGCATTGTTCTGCTCTTACATAAATAAAATGACCTAAAGACCTAAAATTACTAAATTACTGAAAGGTAATTCTCACAAAATGGACTTACCTGGCTGTTTCTCATCCTCCTGGGCTTTGATATCCTTGTTGCTGCTGATTTCCAGTAACTTAATGTGGATTAGTTCACCCCTAGAAAAAATACCAGCATTTGAACAGTTGTTATCCTGGGCTACATCAAAGAACTTGTGATCAGCAGTTTGAGGAAGGTCTTTCTCACTCTCTGCACTTGCGGGACTCCACCTGGAGTGCTGCATCCAGCTCTGGAGATGCAAACATAAGAATGTGAACCTGTTGGAGCACATGTTCAGAGCAGGACCATGAAGATGATCAGAGGGCTGGAGCACCTCTCTTACGAAGACACGGCTGAGAGAGTTGGAGTTGTTCAGCCAGGTGAGGAGAAGGCTCCAGGGAGACCTTGTAGCAGACTTAAAGTACCATTAGGGGCCTACGAGAGAGCTGGAGAGGGAGGACATGTAGTGATACGACAGTGGAGAATGGCTTTAAACTGAAAGAAGGTAGATTTACTTTGGATACTAGGAAGAAATTCATCACTATGAGGGTGGTGAGACACTGGAACAGGCTGCCCAGAGAAAGTTGCCCCATCCCTGGAAGTGTTCAAGGCCAGGTTGGACGGGGGTCTGAGAAACCAGGTCTAGTGCAAGGTGTCCTTTCCTACAGTAGGGGTGTTGGAACCAGATGATCTTTAAGTTCTCTTCCGACTCAAATCATTCTATCATTTTATGATTCTTATTCTATGTCATATATTTTTAAAAGTTAAACATAATGTTTCATTTAATTTGTTTCAATCCAGGAGCTAAAAGGCTATGTATAGACCTGAGTGAATGCATTTTTGACGAATATAAAATTTATCTGCTTTGTAATGCAACTATGAACTGATTGCTCCACTTAAAAAGATGAAGAGACTATGTAGGCAGTTCTAAAGTCTAAATGTTTAGTTTCATCACCTATAAGATAAGTGAGTTTAATTTGTTATTTCAGGATACCAATTTAATTTTGAAGTTGGGCTTCAATATCAATTAAAGGAGATGGAGTTTAATTGCCTGAAAGCAGAGTGGGGTCCTTTTGTGTTCCTGGAGAATAATTTCTTTGAGCTATTGAGGGGCTGATTGGCTTTGGCCAGTGACAGTAAGCTTGCGCTGTGATTCAAGATCCAAGGAGCTGGATTTGCCTTCCCCAGATCCAATCTCTCCCAGTGACCTACACAGGGACTTCTGCTATGTCTCTCCTCCAGTTTCTTCTTGCATGGCTGGGCTGAGAGCTCCCTGGGGACAGGCTCTGTTGTCAGACACCTATTCATGCAGCTCCTGGCATGCTGGGGTTTCTGTTTACATACATGCTGCTGCAGTGGTAGCACTTTAATAAATGTCTCCCCTCTCATATAAACGTTATTATAGCTGGTGAGTATTGTAGAAAATCCCACACCTGTCCTCTCCCAAGACTTTGAGAAAGAGAAGGGAAACACAAACCAGCTGCAACTGGAAACCACAAAAGGTTTGATCAGAGTTCATCTCTGAGGTAGCAATACCAACCATGCTATTATAACCAACATTTGAACCTACAATGGTAAACAGAGCTGACATTTCTGCCCAGGAGAGGCTGCTAACATGTCATGCACACATGAGCCACGTGGGTGTTCCTTCAGATTCTCACACACTGGTTACAAAAGGCAAGTATAAAATCCAGGCTGATACCACCTCCCTACTTCTGTCATGTAGATGTAGCAGGTGGCCAGCGTGGTTGGGTACGTAATGTTTGGATGTCTTTAGTCCACCAAAATTAGACATGAGGCTTCACTAAAAGACTTCCTGAACTGTAACATAAAAATAAAATGTCATGCATATGATATACAAAAAAGGAAACAAAAGAAAGGCTGTAGTTATAAACGTAATATGAGCTTACTGAGGTCCGGGCTGCCATGAACATCAGTGCTGTAGGTTTTAATGTGCTTTGAAATAGAAACCATTAGCATCTCAGGTATAACAGTTCTAAATATACAGTGATTTTTCATCTTACCACAGAGACCGTGGTATAAATCATTAATGTATTTTAGCAAGTTTTAGAGTCAGTGGAAGAAGGAATGCAGTGGTCCTGCTCTCTGGCACAATCCCCATTGCTACCATGACCCACATGAACACCATGTGACAGAAAGGGACATAAATGGGGCAGAAGAAGCCACTCCAAGCTGTTTTCCCTCTTCCCCCCACTCCCCCCCCCCACATCCTATGAAGTATCTTTCCTCCCAGAGCACAAACACTGGCAATAGGGTCAATGAACAGGGCACAAGCATTTGAGGAGTCCCCTTCTCCTTGGAACCTCTTCAACTGCCTTTAGTATTCCAGCAAGCTGGAATTATGCGGTCAGAGGGCTGTGTTTCACTGCAAACAGTACAGTACTCTTGATCCCTATGGTCCTCTCTGCTGCTTTTCACAAAAGAGAGGAACAGAACAATCTGTCAGGCAGATGCAAAAATGTCCCAGGTCTGGTTCAAACTGATATACTCACCACTAAGTGTCAGACTTCAAATCTGGTCCACAACTGTGGACTGTGAAAAATGTGCTGTGATGGTTTGGAGGAATGACCTTCCTGAAACCAGAACTCCCATTCAAATCCCACCTAGATGATAAGGTATCCAGACCATGTCTTTTATTGGACTACAAGATCCCAGGCAAACTTATTAAAAAGTATGGGAAAAAATAATTGGTTGTGAGCTCTGCCATATGTATTTATTGAAGCTCAAATGTGGAACCTTTTCCAGAGAAAGTCAGTTTAGTATGTAAAATTACATATCCTACATGATGACAAACAGTGAAATGAGAAAACTTTGGTGAGTTAGCAGGAACAGCTGTCACAAGAAAGAGGAGAGATACTGTTCTTCCATATTTTTCCTGTATTGCACATAAACAACTTCCTTCACAGGTGGCATGATAACGTTTTCTGCAAAAACTCATTGAGTTTTCAGGTTCAGTTTTTTCCAGAAACTCTTCCCATTTACCACTTGTGAACCCTTCGTCCACTTCCGCCATCACCATTCCCCACAGCTCATCACCATGATGCCACTAGGCTGAGCTCCATCAAATCTCCTTCCCTTTCCCCAACACAATTACGGACCTCATTCCACAGGCTCCTTTCTCATCTCCAAACACAGGTGCCAGTTCCTTTCTCTTGCGCCTTTTCTACCCCTCACACCCACTGTTCAGTTGCTTTGCCTCTCCTGCTCTGCTCTGAATTTGGATTCCTCCCTTCAGCTGATGTCTGCAATTCGTAGGTCCTCTCCAAAAAGATTTCAGAGAATGAGTATGGCTTTATGTTGCTCTCTTTCTTGATCATGTCCCTTGGATCCCCTTCTCTGCCCATCTGTATCCCTTTCCCCTCCTGTCCTCAGGAGAGCCATAATGGGCATGTTCTCTCCTACATGGGATATGCCCCCACGCTTTATCCTCCATGCAGTACTGCCTTGGGCTATTCCTTGTCTGCAGCTTCCTTCCACCTGCCCTTCTTCTGGGTGTACACGTCTCCCACCTTCCAGCTTCTGGTTCTCTTTCATGCTCTCCAGCCATCCCATTAAAGACACAAACAGGATTCGACAGGGTCATTTCCTTCTGTGATTTCCTATAGTCCTCTGGCCCTGGTTTAAGCTCCTCACTCACCAAGAGCTGACCTACAACTCCTGCTGCACCTTATCAACCAGGACACACGCTTGGGTGCCTTTGAACAGTGCTGGAATATTATACTGATGATTTCAAACAGAAATCACTGTTCAGCTTGCCAATTCAGTGCTGTTTGTCTTGGTATGTGATAGCTGAAGACTATTTGGCACGAGTCCATTGCAAGTGACTTCTATTTTGTTTCATGATGTTGCAGTCAGCAGTGTCACGTAACCACAGAGAGGGAAGCAGTACAGCACACAGTGAGTTTAGCATTCCCCCAGGTAAGTTGTGGGCCAGACTGCTACACATTGCATTAACTGTGCCTATCTGACAACTCTGAAGAAGGTGTAAGTAAAAAATATGGTCTGACTCTTCCCAGATAAATTATGTCTGTAATTTGTTTAACTGCATGTGCACATAAGTCTGGAGAAGCAAGAATATCTGAATTTAAAGACTTAAATAGAAGACTGCAAGGCAAAAAAAGGTAAAGTTGTCATGTGTAATGAAGATAAAGTACCTTTGCAATAAATTTAATTATGCAATAAAGTGCCAGTGTGGTGCGCAAGGAATTTGCTCAAGGTTCCCAAGGTAGGCTTTCATTCATTTTATCTTGCATTCTTGAGCATTAGCAGCCAGACTTACGAGAGGAAAGATTAAAGTATATATATTACCTCCCTTCATTATTTGTCCTTTTAAAGTGTACCAGAGACAATATATATGATTTGGTTAAAGCAAACTCTCCAGTTTAAGAATGCAGAAGCCAAGAAGAATTTACTTAAAGTATTTATCTGGTTTCTGCATAACATTTAAATATAACATTTCAGTTTCTTCAAATAAAAGGGTCAGTGGTTTATGCCACTGTTTGCACACTGTGTGCACACACACAAACATTGACCCATGTCTTTTGTACTCTGGTTCAGTAATACTGATGTAGATCTACCAGATAATTTAGCTGCGTGACAAATATGATTGTAAACTTGGTGATAAGTCTTGTGTTTCATGTGTATTCAGTCAGCTGCTATGAGCAGGGTGCTTGGGGAAGGGCCATGCAGCATGTACAGAAACGAGATCACAACTGAAACGGATGTGATTTTCCCTATTTATGTGATTTTTAACCACAACATAACAATAGGCCTCTATACATTTTTTGGTACGATGACTAACATTTTATGCTGATATATCACAGAGTCATATAATCACAGAATAGTTTAGGTTGGCGAGGGCTTTTAAAGGTCTTCTAGTCCAACAGCCCTGAAACAAGCAGGCTGCTATAAGGTCTCCTTGGAACCTTCTCCTTTCCAGGCTGATCTCCCGGAAATTCAGCCCACTTTTCCTTAGGAGAATTTGCAAATATTCCCTTGAGAAGGCAGAAGTAGTCTCAGTATCTTCCTTGACATGGTCCCTCGAGTTGCAGCCCCTTCTGTTGCCTGTTATGTTGGGCATTTCAGTAGGCAATCAGGTGGTCTATGGGCATCCCACATTTTGTTCTGCGTTTGGCCTGCAAACTGGTGGTGCTCTGCTGTACAATCTTGTGGCTTGCTATATACAGATTTGGGCTTGGCTTGTACTCATTGTGGTCTAAAGTCATGTAGGAAGTCTTAGAACTAGAGTCCCAAGTCAGAAGATGGTTTAGAGCCCTATGGAAGGTTTCTCATGGAAGGGGAATAAACTGTCCCACACAATCCTCTCTAAAGAAGGGATTACCTGTTTTCATTTACCACTGAGACAAATCCGAGCATCTCTGAGATGTTTTTGTGGCTAATGTACAGCTGGTATTGTGAGAAATACTGTAAGTTGTGGTCAAATTCTCTTCTCAGCAATGCCTTTGTAAGGCTCAAATGACTGCTTTTTGCTGAAGGAGTAATCAAGTTTTACACTGTGATAACTGAGCATAGAATTTACCCCAGTGGTGGAATGTCTTTGTCCCAATGAAGAAGCTAAATATAGTCAAAGCAAAGCAGTAAATGAGTATTCCTCAGAGGTGCACTTATTTATATTGCTAAAAACTCTCCTTTGTATTAAGTCATAATTTTGGTCCTTATCCTACGCTGGCCAAAGGCAGTAAAGCAGGTAAAACATGCTGATTTTCAAGCTGATACCCCTGAGATTGTAATGCTCATAATGAAGACTTGTAAGGAGCTTCTACTTGTGCTCCAGAGCAACAGAAACCTGGACTGAGCACTGAGGATCACAAGGACTGCATGCCAGGACTGCAAGTATGGCAGGATGAGAGGAAGACCCTGAAGCCTGTGGGCAGGGCGGTGGCATGGACCAGTTCTGCTTCATATCTGCAGCTGGGAGTGATTTGATTAGGTTCATGATAAGTTCAGCATGGCATTACTTGTCCCCTTCAGAAAGTAACTCTCTCTTTCCAAGAGACATATACATATCCATATCCATATATCTGTATATGTCTCTTTCCAAGATCCCATTCTCTGGACACCTGGGAAAGTGTTGCAAAAACGTGGTGAAACCAATGTCTTTTTTGGTTTTGTGTTGGACAGAGTATTTGACCGAATAGAAAGGAAAACCCTATGACATGCAGGATGTTTGCCAGCTCTTACACTGGTGTATAGAAGTGAGGAGGTATACTAAACTGAATATCCAGGCCCTGTGGACTCATGTTTTGATGCACAGCTGGGACCAGTTCGCCTGAGCCCATATAAAAAGAAGTTATTCCTCTATGTTTTTACTTTTGCTGCACATAGAAACTGTCCTTCTCTTGAGGTATCCTGCTGAGTGTGTTCAGAAAAGAATTGCATCTAGAACTAGCATCAGAGTAGGATTTTGGCAATGTTATGTTTCCTGCAGAGCATGACTCACAGCATGAGGATCATTCCGCTTTCAGTGCTCAGCCTCTGAAACTCATTGACAAAAACCTGTGAACCGTAAATGACTGTATAGTTTGAGAGATATGGGTCTGTACAGAGTCATAGATTGGACTTTTGGATGGCTGTACATCAACAGCTGAAAAAGAGTTTGCAGTCAATAATGGCATGGTTCCTATGTTCCCTCATCACTAAAAACTGTTAGTGGGAGATGTAACACAGGAGTTATATCTTCCATAGTGAAATATAACTCAGATATTGTAGAGGCTAGAGACTGGAGTGGGTAGGTTATACAACTTTCAAGAGTACATAAAAAATATCTAAAGGCTTACTTTATATCAGGAAAAATTTTTTATACATATATGTAAAAAAGGTATCTATTCCCCTGATTTAAGCTCTGCCTGTACCAGATGTCATATATCTCTCCCTCTTCAGCTGACAATATTGATTTTTAGACAAATTTAATATTATTTTTGCATTCCTGCCTGTTTCCCAAAGGTGGACTTGACCCTTGTGGAGGTGAGGTACACAGCACTATACTGCTTGCTGTGCAGGCATGCTTCCTGTGTAAGCAACATATTTACTTGAGACCATGCATGCTTTAAGTTTCATCACAGGACTGCTAAGGTCAGAGATAAAGCTTGCACACCATGCTGTTTGCAAAACATCTCAAGGTGACTAGAAATGTGCTGGAACAGCTGTATTATACCCTATGGAGCCACAAAGATTTGCTTCTAGAGACTTCTGCTTGGAAAAAAGAACTTACACTGACCATTGTGTAGTAAATTACACATTCTTTCCAGCGTCAACCTTATACTTTGGTTTTCCCTTGACACCTCTGACAATTTCCCAGGCCGTGACCTGTTTGTGCATCTCATGTAGAGGACTAGTTTTATTACAGAGGTTAAAATGGCATTATACTGTCTAGGAGGTTTAGACACGTGTTCTGAAATCAGCCTTTACAACTTATTTATGTACCTGCTTTTTTCAGTGTGCACATCATCGCAGCATGAGGCCAGGGATGCTCGTGGGACAGCACAGCACAGTGCTCAGCAACCAGCACAAGACATTCCCTGCTGGGTGTGGTGACTCTGCTGAAATCCTACCATTTTGCTACAGCGTCCTTTCAAAAAGCTTCGCAACCTGACCCAAAGTCTTCTGGGAATCGCTTCAAGGTTTTGCATCACAACACCTCAATCTGATTATGATTAAATGTGTATGGGTGAGTGTGCAGTATGGGACCTTTGAGAAAAGTCGAGGTATCATAAAAGAACATTCCTATCTATTAGGTAGTGGGCAGGATCGGTGAACTGACTGAATTCCAAGGAGTTGCAGTAAAGCATGAGTATATTCACAGGCATGTTTCATGGCTCTGTATTTCCATACTAGGTTTAAGGATGAAAAAATGCAAAGCATGAATCCAAACATTTATAATTCAGAGAAATCTCTTTTCAAAATTCCCTGTCAGAAAATTCGCAAAATTCTGCCTGTATGGACTTTTTGTATATAACAAAGTGCAGTAACATGAAATGTTGCTTTAGGAGCAGAGAGACAGGTTCCATGAAATCTTTCTGCAGAAATATAGGTATTTGCTTAGAAATCCATTGAATAGGTCTCTTTGGAGCTTTTATCTTTTTCTTTCTGTCCTCCTTGACTTGAACACGTACTCCCAATTGCTGAGGGAGTGTTACCATATTGCTTTTACATTAGTTTGCATCATGAAAGAAAGGAAACATAGTTTTGATGAATTCAGAACATATTTTTTGCAGAAAATTCTTCTCCTTACCCTTCACGGTGAGAGAACATGTTGAGTTTTGAGGGTGTTCGAATGGCTTTAATGGAGCTGATATTAACACAGAATTAGAGTTTATATATAGAAACTTGGAGCAGCTAGGGAAAGCAGCACTTGTTCGCTGGAGGGACAAGGACAGAGGTACCCAGCAGCATCATAAATTAACATAGTGCAATGACATATGAGAAAAAGGCACCGTACTAAGGAGCGCAATTGCTATTACGATGAATGCTTATTTTTAGAGTTACGAAAGGTATGTTTTAAAGTCTATTAGTCAAAAAAAAAAAAAAAAAGTGGGGGGGATTTCGTTCAACATCTAACCACATGCTTCTGCCTGCAATGCAGGGAAACAAGGAGAGCATTGGATTTCACAGATAGCACCACAGACAGCTATTAAGGCCTAATCCAGTGTCACATTTCTGCTTAGTGCTGGCTAACTACCAGCCCAATTTGCTGGCTTCTCTCTCCCTGTGTTTCTTCATTGTTTCAAGCCATGCAGAGACTTATCCTAATAATGGGTCTACCCTCCGCCAAATGTGTTCAATTGAAGGCCACCATGGGAGAATGGCAGGATATTGTCTTTCCAACAGCAAGTGAATTTCAGGCAGCTTAAGGCAGTATCCATTTCACTATAATGCTGGTTTATGTTACAGCCCTTTTCAAAGTTCTAATTGCCCTGTACTGCTGACATTTATAGACATCCCTGACTTTAAATGAAAACACAACACTGAGGTCAGGAGGAGGTTCTGGGACAGCAAAGATCCCAGGTGAGTCCAAAGGAGGAAATTACTTCAAAACTTCCAAATGCCAAACATGCTGTGGTGGGGGGAGGAGAAAAGAGAGAAGAAAACCCAGAGGTGAGAGATACCCTATTCACAGCCTGAAAGGTATGGATGGATGCCTAATAGTGACTCTCACTTATCCACACATTCAACACCTGGAGCACAGCTAATCCTCTCTCTCCTCAGTTTCTTTCCCTTAGGTATAAACATTTTAAAGTATTTATTCATCTGGATGTTTGTGACACTGTTTTGGCCCAGCTCTTCATCTGTGTTACATTGGGTGAGCTCCAGTGAAGTCAGTGACTTCATGCCAACTAGGAAACTGGTCTCATTGGAGAGGGAAAGTGCTCTGCCTATTACAGACAGAAAACACACAGAGCTTCCTTCTTCTGTCCAGGCATCCTCATAAGAGGCAAATTGATTTAGCAGCAGTGATGGTAGGAAATATTGCTACACTGGCTGGCCCTTGCTTTCCAATGCACTGCACAACCTGTCAGACACAATGTGGGGTAAAACCTGAGTTAAACGGACAAGGTGACAAAACAAGGCATATCTCTCACTCATGCAAGACTCTATCTGTTCAACTGGTAGACTTCGCTTGCTTTATATTACTCTTGTGGTGCAAATGGCTCCATTTTTCCAGGGTAAAAGTGTCTTGCAAGAACAAAAGAGAAGAGATTCTACATGGGTTTGTGGATTGTTATTTGTTCTTTTCTTTCTACAACTGTTCTTACACGTTTCTAAGGGGATTGAAGCCCGGCTTGTGCTCCCAGCCTTTCTAACATCCTTGGGGCTAAGGTAGGCAGGTCAGGGTGGCAGAAATCAGGGACGGTACTCAGGAACACAGTTTTTTCATTCAGCCTCTTCAAAAGATGCCTATACCTTCAAGGCATCACCCCATCCTACACAAGGGAAACTTGCATCAGTGAGAAATGCTGAGGAAGAAACACTGCAGAGCTATAGCCTTAGTAGCCAGTGAGAATATATTAAAAATATGTTTAAAACTTTCAAGTTTGTTAATCGAAATGCAGTCAAGCTTATATAAAATTCTTTATTTCTGTGATAACAGGCTGATATTACTAATGGATATTTATAATGCTTTTATATGGCAATAAAACCGTCTTCTAAACCTAGTCAGCTGTGTGCTGATTTTCAGGTCCTGTGGTTTATCCTATTCATAGATACTCTTCTACACCTTTTCTGGTGTCTGGCAAACTATCTTGTGGACATGTGCCAGCCATTATGCAAGATATTCAATTTCTGTATGGTGATAGGTTAGAGTATTAAGACCAGTTATTTAGGTTGCTAATGATGATAATGAGCCAAACCAATCTCCAGTGCCTTTTAGTAGATGAGTGACAAAACACTTCTAAAAATCCTGTGATAAATATCGTAATGTGTTTGATTCAGTTGCCCATACACAGATACTTATTGTCACTCCAGAGACCTTACCATGTCTGAGAGAGGATATCTGCTACAGAGGACTGGCAGATAAGAATAGGATCTTCAAGAGAATCAGATATTTCTGGATCACAGCATGAAGATCTTTATTATAAGGGCAGGGAAAAAGGAGGGATGCTCCCATATGTTTAGGAGAATTGAGCCCTGGATGTCTGACAATGTCTATACATCTGACCTCTGCTGATCATAGCAAGTTTAAATTCAAAATTATCAAACCAAAGGCAATTTCTGATAGAGAAATAAGGCCTGCAGTGTGCAGAAAGAAGTTCACTTACTTTTATTCTTTGTTGAAAAAAAGCATTGCTGCCACATAGCCAGCCAGTAAAATTCAGAGGAGATCTAATCATTTTAGTGGGAAGATTTTAATGTGCCACACGTAAGCAAAGGGCATGGCAAGATCCCTCTTCCTGGGATGGTTGCAACTACACAGAATCAAAGAATCTAATACCACTAACTTGTCACCAGAATAGACAATGAGGAGAAACTCAAATTCTTCTGACTTGGTGTTTGTCTCAATTTTGAAAATGCAGTTCAAGTTTAAATAACAGCCTATTAATACAGTGAAGTTTCAAGCCTCAGTGAATTTTAGGACCTTATAAAGTAAACCTGGACCTAAAGCAGGTATTTCTCCCTAAGTTTGTGTCTGTTTCTATCTCCAGGCACCGATACAAGATACTGAAGTTCCTGTTTACAAAGAGGACATTACATGGAGTCCCATGGTACTGGTGTGTTACTTTGTACGCAGGAATACAGGTGTGGAAGTGATTCCTGAGCAGAATGCACAGGACAGTCCTCCTTCTCCTTCACTCCTGCAACTGCTCCTCACTTACACAGCTGAGACTTAAAATCTTGCTTTTCTTTCAGCATCCCACTCTTGTGTCAGGGTTAGTCAAGTAACATTTGTGCTGGATTAAGCTCTCGGTGGCTTTTCTGCTGATACCTTGGGAGGCCTGGGCTGCAACAATCTTGTCCAGCTTCACTTTCTGCCTAATCCATCCTTGTCCTACACAGCATGGAAAACTCCAGAGATGGAGAGAAGAAAAGGAGAGGAAAATCTCTTTCAAGTGCATTCATGCAGAGTCCCATCTTTGATTTTTTTCCAGAGCTACGACAAACTGAATATCTCTTATCAGTAGATCCAGTGATTACAAACAAACTCATCTACTATTTTATTTTATTTTATTTTATTTTATTTTATTTTATTTATTGTGAAAGACTATATTTCAATCAAAAATTGTCCAACTCAAATTTATTTCCAGAGTATAAACAACATTTTCTATCTCCTCTTTCTCCTCTTAATTTCTATCAAGTGCCAATACTGTCTTAGGAGGAAAAATGTTATTCTACTAATGTGATTAGTTCCCTTAAGCCCTTGGTAGATTTTATTTGAGGCTTTTATTCCATTCTGATTCTCGTTGCTCACAAAAAATAGGTCTCTTCAAAAATATGTTTAACTTAAAAATATATATGAATGGGAAGCCTATTTCAAACACATCTCCTTGTTCTTACACTATCATTTCTGAGCAGAAACTCTGATCTATGTTTCCACTGTTTTCAGATTTCATCCTGTTAAAGGGAGTATTTAGTATGTAGCACAACGTTCAGCCAACACTTCATTACATTTTGGGATCCAATTACTCATGCACGATTTTGGTTTTGTTTTTTGTAACTTGGTGTAAGTTTCCTTTTCCTGATGAGGTTTTATTTTAATTCCCTTCAGTCTGCAATGTCCTGCAAGTATTTAGAGTTATTTTTTAAATTGTGGTGGAGATACAGAATAATTATTTCCTTTTTAACAAATCTGGAAAAGAACCAAATCCGGATGAAATGCATCTCCAAGATTTTTGAGTGAAAGCAACATTAAAGGATATCTAATTAGACCTACAGTAATAACATCACCATCCTTGTTACGGGACATATATATATATATAAAAGCTTGTGATCTGCTGAGTTAGGAAGTTAGCAAGCTGGAGGGTCTACCACAATTTCTGAGTGCCCAATCAGCTACACCACATATTACACACACCATGGAAATTATAACCTACTCTATAGCTTTTGTGTAATCAATTTGGAATGTCCAGATTTGGTCTCAAAACAAGACTTCCAGGATGCAAAAACCACAGATCTGAACAAAACCACAACTCCCTATATGCAAACTATCACATTTTTATATAGTACAGTGAATCTAAAGAATTTAAAACAAGATGCAAAAAATCTGAAATGCCAGCAAACTAGTTGTGCTGTTTGCCTGTGACCACAGAAAATTACTCTGAATGTCCTATACAGGCTGTAACTTTTTAAAGAACACTTAATGGGTACATAGGAGTTGCCATCCATGAATCCAGGCCTATGGCCTCACCAAATCCTAATATAGCATCTCTTCTGCTTGTAGTTGCTCAGTTCCTGAATTCCAACACAATCTTTAAATGATAAACTTCCTTACTCTTTGAAACATTGATCTGTGCCTGTGAATTTGAAGCAACATCTGTTCTTAAGAATTTCAATTATTTTGCTCAGCACTGATGTAAATTGTTGGGGTTTGGGTAAGGAGCTTGTTTTTAGTTTCCCCCCTCTACAGCATTCATTTGTCATTTTATGCAAGTTTTGAAGTTTTTATTAATCTTGGCAAATGCCAGAAAATTGAATATCTTTAATAAGAATGTCTAGACATTTTGGAATAGCCCAAGGCTGCCAAGTTGGCATTAGGGACCAGTTCTATTCAAATAGAGGTACAAGGCAGCATCTTATTTTGTAAAAGCCCCATCTATTTTGCCACTCTTCAGTTGCCTTATCCCATTTGTCGTGAATATGGTGAAGTTAATGAAGTAAAGAAGAACACCAGAGGGTAAATTTATCCCAGGAATTGCAAAGTCTGCTTTCAAAATATATTCTGGAGTGACTCTATTCTGTTTAATACTCACGTCATTCCAGTGAAGGATGTGGCAATAAGCTCTGGTGGGCTTGTGGTAACAAATTGACTGGGCAGCGAACTGATAAACTATTCCAGATAGTTGAATAAAAGTATGTCTGCCCATATCCTTGGTTTTTAGGCATAAGTAGGAATTTTGTCATTTTCCCCTCTAGCACACATTAAGCACAGACACAATGATGCCTGCCTGTGGTGATTCTACACTGTAAGAATAGGGACAATGCTTGCTTTGGAAGAGGTGTATTTCTTCACAGTAACTGGCCCTCACATTTTTGAGGACAAATTTTTAATATTAAAAATTCAACCAATTCATATCACCCTGACAGTAACCCTGATTTTCAGGCCAGTATGCGCTGCCATAAATATTCCAAGTTTCTTAAGGTCATAAAACTCTAGTCATTTGACACAGCATGTATCAGTCCCTGAGCTGCCCATTTTTGCTTCCCTTTACAGCCATTTAGGAAGAAAAGAAAAATGTTTACCATGACATTTTTTAAAATTGCCCAAATCCCTTCTGCAAGGAGGGACAAGAGTGCATAGAAACTAGCTGGAAGTGCTCTTCATTCTATTCAAATCTTACCCACAGAGGCAGCTGGGGTGAGGGTCCTGGAAGGGAAATGCTTTTAAGACAGAGGTAGCTGAAGCTCTGATCTGAACGGAGAAGCTGCATCACTGTGTGGCCACAGCTGTTTGATGTAATACAGGGGCACATATTGCCCAGACTGATGGCTCAGAGAACTAAAGCTGTGATAAATCCATGCTTGCAAGTTATGGCTGCTTTAGATCAGAGAAATAAAAGATAGGGAGCTACAAGTGTCTGGTTAGAGAAATAGCTGAGTAACCTGAATCAGCTTGCAACACAGACATGTCTGTTTTGACACACAATAGCAGAGTATGTGTAGGTCTTTTCTAAGCTCCAGGAAAATGTTCTGCTTTCTGTTGAGCCCAGTGAAACAGATCTGGATTTTCTGCAACCCTCTTGTTATCACTGAAGTATTTAAACACCTTACCTCTTATGTCCACCATTCTGTGAATCAAAATGACTGAGTAAATGTTCTGAAACTTTAAGCCATTAGTCTGGAGTTATAAAAAAAATATTTGCAAGTAGAGTCAATAAGGAAACAGTTTTACTGCTTTGTTCGAAAAGAAGATGAGGGGAATGGCACAAGATTTCCTTTAGTGTTTGATCAATACTGGGCCAAATAATGGTTAAGCCCAAATCATCTCTTTCTCTATCCTGCAGCTTTTTTATAGAAATCAACACATTTCCTGAGCACTAACAGGAGTTTCTGATGGTTCACTGTTCTCAGACAAAAACAATTGCCCAAGGTTGGGAGCCCAGTGGTCCTGTCCTTGGGGCAGAGCTGTCAAGAATTAAGAGAATTTGCAGAACACTTCTTTGTTTTACTGAAAGTGTCTCAAATTCATTGCATTTTCAAGAAATCAAATGCACACATTACACAGAGAGGTTCTGCCATCACGAAAATATTGACCGGATGCATTTATGGTAAAGAACAAAAGCAAAAATAAACAAGACTCTGACAAGGAAAGGCATTTAAACATTTTGAAGAATGTGTTCAGAGTAAAACGTCTACATAATCACTTGGTTGATGTGCATTCAAAATACAAAACTTATCTCTAATTCTTCTAGATGTGAAGTTGAACAATGTGGTCCTGGTTTTCTGATGTGTCCTGTTGTATCAATTACACAGCTTAATGCAGTACAAAACCTCTGTCAGATGAGAACAGAAATTCTACCTACAGAAATTAGTAAGTCCAAAATACAGTTTTTGTGTTTTATATATATGTACAAACTTGCCTATACATATACTGTCTAAATGTGTTTTCTTTACTTTCTAGGCTCTTGCAAGGCATAAGAAATCAACAGTCAAACAGCCCACAACAGCACATTCCCCTATCAAATCGAATGTGTTTATCAAACAGAAATACATTTTAAAACTGCAGTGTAGCTTCACACAGCTTAAGCAGATGTATTATTTAGTGGTGAATTTCCTGGGTGGACTGGTGGGGGCCTAAAAAGATTCTAAAGTTCCTCTTGTACCAGAACCCTGAGTGGTGTTTCACAGAGTAGCAGCTATATCAGATTATTTGCTCCCACCATATCTGTTCCCAGCACTGTTATGTCTCCTCTTTGTCCAGACAATTCCTTTTACCATGCATGAAGACCACTCTAATATAATTTTCAGTCTACAAAAGGAAGTGCTTTAAGGAGATGGTCTGCATGTAACCCACAAATTCTGAATTTTTGTGTCATGGGTAACATCTATTCATCGTGGATGGGAAGGGAGGGGGGAGTCTGAATTGTAGCAGCACCATCTCAATTACACCTTACATGAACTACCCTTCTATGGAAATATATGTGGAAAGATGTGAAGGCAATACATGCCACCTTGCCTATGCCTGGAAACAGTTGTGCTTTCACTCATCCCCCCTAACTTTAGACATCTGCCTATGGCAGTGAACTTTTCTCTCTCCACTGACAGAAAAAGAAATTTAGCAAGTCTCTGCCCATAACTTAAGCAGCATTGCCAATGATCTGAAATAGGTGGGATGATTCTAACTTTCTGTGATGACCTGCCATGGTCCATCTCCCCTTAAATGTCTAGAAGCAGCTTCAGTAATGAGACATTTTAATAATTGAAATTGCCCTTGCCCAGCCCAAGATTACACACTGCTATGTACCCATTTGTCATGACGGTCAATGCTGAGAATGAGCCTAGCAGGTAGCCTTGCATGGCACTTCATGATCATATACCTTGGACATGTATCCTAGCTTTCACACTGACACAGTAGCTAATTATAAAAACAACTTGTAAGCCTATCTGTTTGTCCTTGCCTGTTGCCAAGTAATGTTTAGTTTGATGTGGGACAATAGTATCAAAATGCCAGAACCAAGGTTGATATATAATAAGAGAATGATGCTAAGAGAAAAGAATTGCAATAAGTAACTTTCCTCATAAGGAAAAGAATCAGAAAGCTATAAACAGTCCTACCATTTTGCATGCTTTTTTAACTTTAGACTTACCTTGTATGCCAGAGGATAAATTTCATTTAATGTATTAAAGTTAGAAGTATCATTTCAGCTTCTTCAATATTTGTAACAAATGAAGAAATATGTAACTCTCTTTATTGACTTACAAATACTCAATAATTTCTTGAGGGCTACATGTCCAACCCTGAAAGATCAGGTGAACTTTTTTGTTTATAAAAATCACAAAGAAGATAACATGGTTATAAACTATCCAAGTGAAGTTTGGATCCATGATTCCAGAGCTGTCTGATTACTTTGTGGCTTTCATCCAGCCAGTGTCTACAGCTATGCGTAATTTTACGTATTCTGACCTTCGTGTCGTCAGTGAAAAAGATGCAGCTAATGCATAACCAATTGCAGATTCACATCCTAATCATTATCACAACACAACAGAGATCCTTTTCACCTTTGTACGTCTTTTGAAGTTGTGATAACCTGACTAAAATTAACATACTTCCTAAGGCATTGGGAAGCAAACAAAAGTGAAGCCTTGCTCAGAATACACATTTATTTTTTTCTCCTTAGGATTTCTGAGTAAAGCTGAATCCACCTATTCCAAAATTTCGGAAACTTTTGCCTAGTTTAGTTGCTTATTTTTACACGTGTTATGTTCGGGTTTATCTCCTATATGCACTAGTTTTTAAATTGAGCCACTTAGCATATGGGAGACTTGAGCTGACATTTCTATTAATGCTGCTCCACTACTGACAAGTTCCTAAATGTGCAATATTTTGCTTCTTAAATGCTACTTGGTTGCCAAAACCCAGGGAAAAATTGGAATTAGCCGTCCGTAGGTAAAATTCCTAAAGTCACGTTTAATTGACAATATCATATTCTTTTCGAAGTCCTAAGAATTGCAAATCCTTTTTGTTTCCCTTGCTCAATAGACAAAGAAAATCTCGATGGCTGAGACTCAAGTCATTGTGAAACATAGAGGAGAAAAACAAGTGCCACTGTCCACGTACTGTAAATGTTAGACAATACAAGCAGACCTGGTTTGGTGAAAGAGCGGCACCAATATCAAGGTGGTGATACTCATTTCTAACAGAGATGCACCATGGCTTCAAAACATACAAACAAAACCACAAACAAACAAACAAAAAGCAGGAAGGCAGTTATTTTCTTCATTCTTTCCAATTCATAGATATTCCAACTGTTTATGGCTTAGTCTTTCCACCCAACCTTCTGGAGGCATTTTTGTTCCTCATGACCCTTCAGCACTTTCTCTGGATGTCTCTGCCCATAAAGAGAGGTAGACTTGGCTTTTGATTTATCAGCTAAGTCCCTAATGAAAATGAAAATACTTTTCCTGTTGTGGTGGAAAAAGAGTGCTTGCAATGTCTTGACTTGCCCTGATAGCTCTCTGTGTTTATTAATTTGCCTGAAACTTCTGTTTTGGTATGTCAGCCATTAATCTCAATCAATGTTGAATTTTTTCTGGAAGACCTCTAGAAAATAGTTCTCTGCTAGAAGTGTTCTAGTTTATAGAAAATACTTACCTTTCATATAGAAAAATCTGAAACAAAATAGTTTATATATGTTAATATTTCACTAACATCATGTATTATTGGACTTTGTTTAATCACATCTTTAATTTAAATGAAAATCTGGCTCCTCACTGTGACCAGAAGAAAAAATACATTCATCTTCACCATGTTGTGTCCAAAGACACAATAGCAAGTTCAGGAGACAGTACAGTCTATTTCTGGATAGCAGATGCTCTGTAGTGTAATCATTACTCATTGGCTGCAGGGATTTTCAGGCAGACTGCCAAACAGCCCATGTGTCTCTGCTTATTGCCACATTTCTTAAAGGTAGGTTTTTAATTGGGAAAGGGAGAGATCATGTGTGATTTGCTACGCAGTTCTTGACAAGTAGTATTTTACATTAAGTGCTACGCCATTTTTTCACATGCAGGAAACTTTGGAGAATGTGATCTGCCTCTCCGACACGCATACATTAAACTATGAAGTTCCATAGAACACAACTGTTCCTAAGAGGAGGGGAAAACTGGGAAATTATTGACACTAGGCTGTAGTTCAGGCCCTCAGATAAGTGTATGCAAAATGCACATATCCACTGTAGATATGTTCATGAATGCATTCCTTCTCCAAGGCAAAGTGGTCTTACCAGGCACTTTTCATCTCTGCCTAGAACTGTATTTTCTTCTGTATTTTGTACAATATACCCCTCCCATATGGCAGTGGATAAAACACAGATTTACAGATGAGTGTAATTCCAGGATTTGATGGGCAAGACAAACATATGGTTTGCATCTTCTAGGCCTTATCTAAGATTTTACACATTTCCAGATCACCAGATCCTTAGGTCTTGATCTGTAGATATAGGATGTAGCCCTATAGGGATAATACTATAGGATTTTGTCTTAGAAAAACTAAAATAGTGAAAAGATTGATGCATTTCTTCACTGCAACCTTGAAAGGTGCAATTTTCACATTTGAATGTCTAGAACAAATAAATCAATTTCTAGCTTTTAGCTCACTTCAGGTTTGTAAGATTTGATTTCAGCACCTCCAAATGATAATGTTATCTGGGTATATAGATGTCTTAATAGATACCTGGTTGGGCTTCCTCTTACTTCATGAGTGTGTTAGCAGTGTAGATGTGTACGTCTGAGCTGGCCACCTACCTCTTCTTTCAGACAGTTAGAGGAAGAGGCACCTATCATGTCCTCCTGAAGTAGAATTTTAAAGTAGATCTGTTAACCACATCCCAAAAAAGTGTCTTTTGTTTGTTGGTTTGGTTTTTTTTTAAATTAATGTGTTGTCAGTAAAGAAAAGCTAGGGATTTAGTCCTCGTGTAGACATCCATATTGTGGATACCACTCACACCTCGCATGCTAACCCATAGAGCTAATGAAACACAATCAAGTTTAAAAACTGGAAGCAAGAGGGACATGATATGAGGACAGAGTAGAACTCGTAATATGTTAATGCAGCCTGGTTCTGCTGTTACACAAGCCCCCCTTCATGTTCTTCAGCATCATAAATAGCAAGCAAGAAAGAAAAAGTCATTTTTCTGTTGTGCTGCAGTTGCCCAGCTTTGCCTACATCAGCTGACTGGAAGGAAGACTGAGCTTGCTTGCAGACTGCTGGGATGAACCAATCTCTGAATGTGGAAGTAATGACACCAGAGGGTACGAGCATCTCACCTGCATTGTAATGCAGCCATGGGGCCCTGTGGGAGCTTCTGCCACCTCTTGTGCTTGCACCCGCCTCTGAAGACCCCCTTTTCACCATCCATCTTCCACCTGTCTTATGTTCACCACCACAGGAAGATTCTGTGATTTATCACCAGGGGTTAAGAAGACTGTACCAAGACGTATGACTAGAAATAATGAAATAGAAATTAGAACAAACAGAGTAAGTATATGGAAAAAAGGTTTCCTAAAGCTTCCCTACAGTGAACTCTCAACAGGCACAAAACGAAAGAAGCTCATTATTCACAGGCATTTTCTTCAGTGTCTTCTAGCCTGACCTTCAGAGGCATTACACAGCTGACAGTCACAATGCACTCACAGATTGACAGACCTGATCATGATCAAAAGGTGTGAGGGCCCCTGACACTTCTGAAAATATCTCTGCAGGTGATCTGCTACTTTAATAACTTTATATATCTGGCACTTTGCTCCACCTTCTTTAACCTTACTAGAGCACCTGCTCCAGCATCTTCATGTGATCTCCTGTGTTGCTCCACAAAGTTGCCAAGATATTAATAAAAATATCCTGACTTTCATGCCCACTCCCTCTCTAACTTATCTGCCCCTTTTAGGAAACCTGACTGAGTGGTGATATCAGTTCAAATTATATAGATCAAATCTGCTAAGCTTTCAAACAATATTTTATGAGTAGGCATCATCCTCCTCCCAACTGGAGAACAATTTGATTTTCCTTTTCCTTATGCACCCTGTTTGTTAAGACTGGGGTATGCTTTAACAGAGTTTACTTTAGATCATGTGAAAAATCATTTGCATAAACCTAAAAAAGATGGAGAAGGTCCATTGTAGGGTATGATGCTGAGCTGGCACAGGACAGATTAAAGTCATAGTGGGCTACTGGAGGCTGCTGTGTGTTGTCAGTTGGCAGAGATTTTCTTGTGTGCATTACCACTGGAAAGCATCCTAGAGGTGGTGAGGAGGGACAGAAGCTCTTTCTCATCCTTCTGGGACCATGAGAGGGTATCGCTGCTGGCAAGGGAGGGAGAAGGGGAATGGATTCACCAGCCAGGAACATCAGGAGTTCCAAGCTGCTTGCCCTACTCTTCAGTTTCCTAGATAAACCAGGGGAGGAAGGAAGGAAGGAAGGAAGGAAGGAAGGAAGGAAGGAAGCAAGGAAGGAAGGAAGGAAGGAAGGAAGGAAGGAAGGAAGGAAGGAAGGAAGGAAGGAAGGAAGGAAGGAAGTGTCCATTGCAACTACTAAGAAATGTGGAAAGTGAGAGAATACTCTAAATGTTCTGTCTCCATGCTAAACTTCCTTCTCAGCATCACTGTAGCACAGGTGTCCTTCTGGGTCTCATTTCCTTCCCTACCTGAAAAAAAAAAAGACGACACCATTTCTCTTGTGTTTCTACAATTCTTTTTTTTTGGGGGGGTGGAGGGGGAAGAACTAATGAGGGGAATGCATCATTTAGCTGGCAACAGCTTAAGATTTTGGTTTAGTAAATAAATATTCACAAACAGGGTAAGAAGGAACTGTTGTGAGTGCACCTGTGCAGTTTAGAGCCTTCTCTTTGATGATGGAAAGGAGAGTGAGAACCTTCTCGGGGCAAGAGAATTTTCAATGATGCTCACATTTCTTGAATGCCATCACACACCACACATTCTCTGGAGAGGATGAGGAGGACTGTTACCACTTCCAGTTGTCGTGAGAGGGAATGGCTAAAGACACTGCACAGATCTGGTTCATGTAGGCATTTTCTCACCTTTGGGTGAAGAAGGCAAAGCAAAGTCCAGCCTGTGGATCCCAGAATCTCTTAGACCATGAGTTACTTGGGCTTTCTGGACTTTCTGATTTTCTTAGGATACATACCCTTCTCATAGTGTTTCCCTCTCCACATCTGCAGCAGGCATTGGAGTATTTCCCGTCCATCCTCTGATGATGGGATGTTCAAACGTCCACTTCTGGAAGGACCCAGATATTGCATGGATCATCATCGGTCCAGATTTCCACTTTCACCCAGGCTACCTGGGCAGTCTTGGGCATATAGTCAAACTCAGCTCCCAAGAAGTACCAAATGCCTAAAGCAAATCAAAAAGGTTGCATGTTCTGGACCATTTTATTTTTTGATTAAAGAGAACAAAAAATAAATGTGCAACAAGGGTGACAGGTTGTCACACCACAGCACAGCACAGCACAATTGTGTTTGCTGCTGGCTTCATCCAGAAAACATCATTTGGCTGGACTCCTTTCCACATCATCTGTATGGCAGTGTCACTTGCCATACTGTCCTTTCATCACTATCTGATGTGGTTAATATCTGCATAGTTTAACTCCTACAAAACACTAGTTGCTTTTGCCATTGATTTTTGCGCAAGACACTTTTCCATGTTCTTTCATTTTTAATTAATTCTCTTCTTTGCCTGCCTTGAATGTTCCCATGTGGTTATAATTGCTTTTAGTGAATCTATGATCCTTAAGAGAAGCATAAAAGTCAGCACGCTGGCACAGCCCATAGCAGACAGATTGTGAAGTTGTGTCCGAGTCTGTTGAGGTTTCTTTCTTTACTGACAGAACTGGAGAACAAGATCTGAAAAGAGCAAAGCTATCTTCAGAAAATCCTAGTTCTGTCCTGCAAATGTCAATTTAGTGTGCCATTTTTCTCATCTTATATTTGAAATAGTGAGGAAAAAAAAGCCCAAGATTGATTAAAAACACACACACAGCAATAAGAACAATATATTATATGAATATCAATAATAATCTTTCTATCAAAGTGTTGGGAGTTGTTTCCCTTTAGTTTTCTACTTTATATAAATTGTCATTATTTACTGGATTTTTCAGACATTGAGGCCTCCTAAAAACCTTTAGACAAGGATTGACTCTACCAATCATAAAGTAAAGCATAAACCTTTTGATTTGAGGCAGAAGAAATGCTGTTGTGCAGAAAAGAATCTTGTATGGTAACCAGCCTTCACCTATATTTCCCAAGATAAACAACTGTAAGACTATGGGGTTTTGATGCCTCTAAATTTATTTCTGGATCCTTCTTCCTTAAGTATTTAACATGAGATTTATGAACTGATCAAAATGATACATACACACCAACCTTCCCTATGTTATACCATAATTAAACTAAAATGCATTAGATTATCACTGTACAAATTATCAATATGTCATTCATTGTCTTGAATGGATTTATATCAGTTTGGGTGTGCTGCAAATCTGGACAAACAAGAAAAAGTTCCCTTGTCTGGGGAAATTCCTTGGCATCAGTTCTTCCCATATTCTAAGAATAAGAAATTAGTTGTGTGTGTTTAAAAGAGCAAAGAAAAAAATCATGGAAGCAAATAGCTCTTCCCCACAAATGCTTACAGACTGAATATCCTGAGAGAGAGTTTTTGAGATACTAACAGTAAAATTGCATGTGACAGAAGAAATATTTTTTACCAGAAAAATCAGCAAGAAAAGAACCAAAATGATGTCTGGAAGTAACAGAAAGCAGAACTGCCAGGGAAGCTTTTTGCCATATAACAGACTGATTTCTAGCAAGATGAGAGAGCTAAAGAATTATAGTTTATGCAAATAAGTCAAAAAAGTAGAAACTAGAAAATTAAATTGCATTAACACAAAATATAAATAAATCCCGTGTTTATATTTGGATGCTGAAAAAAGTACTGACACTTAAATGAAAAAGTAAGAGTTTTACCACTGCTCTGAATACCTCAGTACCTTAGAAAATTGCCTAGAAGAACTTTGAAACAAGAAAGCGAACCCTGCCTGTGCTGGATGGACTCGTATTCGTTGGAAAGAACTAGGGTCACACTATTAAACAGAATTACATTTTCTATGATGGGTTTAGTAGCCAAACAGCAGAGAATACGTTGGAAATGTATAGTGTACTTGTCAGCTAGACTGTGGTTTTCTGAATACTTCCAAACTATAGACATGCAAAAAAGCTTCCAGGAAGTAAAATATCACTATACTTCCCAAAAAACCCAGACAAAATATGGAGAGATATTTATGAAAGGCTTAGATTTCGCTCTTCTGTGTAGTAGTGTTTGGACTCCATACGTGTGAGAAGGCTCAAAGAATGTATATCTTACAAGCTAATGTGCCACCTTTGTTGCAATGAACTATGATATGGAAAAGTTTTGCCAATCTCTGCGCAGGAAAGTTTGCTGTGGTGGAATCAGGATTGTCTGGGAGAGCACCTGGCTTCCTTTCCTGTGAGATTGTCCCTTCGTTGATATCTTGGGGTGATTCTATGACCATACTGTATTCCCCATTGCCTGCTTGATCTCTAGCGTACCTTTAAATTGCAAAGGGGGGAGAGAGAAGCCGAGGGAACTCTTCAAAGCGGCCAGCTTGACCTTGTAACTAGAATGTTTGCATTCTTTTCTCTCTTGGAGCTGATAACTTTTGCTGGTTAGAAGGGCAAACAGAGGAGTTTTGCTCTCTAGCTTCTTCGGCTTTCAGCGGAGAAGGGACTGTGATCTGCCTCAGTGGCTTCTGTTCCTTTTTGGACTGTTTTTGGCTTGCTTTTCATCTGAGACCGGCTGTCATCTCCAGACCTGCTCGGCGGGACCCTCCAAGGGGGATCGTGGGACCCTGCCTGGCCGGCCAGGTCCAGCTCAGGACTGCAGGTTTTACCTACAGAAAGAACTCTAAAATCCATAGTCCTCTTTTAGGGGACGGCAGAGGGGGTTTCAACAGCCTTTTCTGCCTCGTGCCTGCAAGGGACTCTGTTTGTTAAATAAATAGTTTTTTTCACTTTCACTCGAGAAATTATTTTCCCAAACCCGTGGGGGAGGTGCTGCCGGGGCCTGCTTGCCTGGCAGGCAGGAGAGAGAGAGAGAGAGAGAGAGAGAGAGAGACGCCCCTCTCGGGTTGTTTCCTCCTGGATTTGTGTCCAAACCGGCACACTTGAGATCCCCTTTTTCACTATAAACTTGTCATATTCTGCAGCAAAGGAACCAGGAATCCCAATGAATAAAAACTGCTCTTATCACATGATTGTGTTTCAATCTCAGCATATGTATGAGGGCCTGCTTAACCTCTTGATCTGGTCTAGCAAAAAGAGGAAGACAGGAAAGAGCTAAAAATGAAACAATTTAATGAAGTTAAATTTAATTAAAGAGAAAGGGTAAATTGGAACATTAGCTAGAATTCCCAGTGTCTTCTTTAAAAAGAAATTTATGCAAGAAAGACCCTGAGATTAGCTCAGCTGGTTAGAACATGGTGCTAATAATTACAATGTTTGTGGGTTCAATTCCTCCGCTCGAAAGTTGATGTTCTCTGTGGATCCCTTTCAGTTCGCAGTACTCTGTGATTCTGTGAAAGCAACCACAAGTCTGTGAAATTTTTTTGGTTTTCTTTCCTTGTTAAGTAATTTTATTTATTTTTTTAAAACTGAGATAACATCAGAATAGCTTGATTTATAGTATGGACTCAGAAGCAGCTTTCCTTGGCCTGCCTGAGAGAGTAATGAGTTCAGAGCAGGATGAGAAGGTGCAGCGACGTAATGAGTGCAGGGAAAGGAAGCAAAGAATGCGTGTCTTTGCCATCAAAACTTTTGCTCATGTAATTGTCCCGAGAAAATATGGTATTCTAACTACACATTTTCTGAAGAAGCTGGATTTTGTATTGTTGTTTGCAATTCCATTCTCTTGGGCATTTCCAGAGCTACAAGTAAATCCATACACAACCTTGTATACAACTTGGGATCACCTATTCTAGATTAATCCATTCTTGCTCTAATAAATAAAGCTGAAAAAAAGAGAGTATTTGTCCTTTATAATAAATGTAGAATTCATGCTACTAGATTTAATTTAGAACTGCAACAATTTTTTTTTAAAATTTCCTACAAATTGCAATATTATAAAATGTCATGTTGCTTATTCTGTCAGCATGTCAAAATGTCACATGAGAAGTACAAAAATTTTTGAAACATTTACTAAAACTTGGGCTTTAGTACATGACAAACCTCAGTAGCCTTTATAATTTGTGCAAACCTAAAAAAATCAGTTGTGCCACACACAACAAACTGGTATTTCCTCAGCTTCAGTGAGACTTCCTGAGCTACTTCCCTTATTAAAGGAAAGATAGGTACTAAGTTCTGCTCTCAGATATATTTATACAAATCTAGAATGATTCCAGTTTAAGTCAATCAAATTAGTTTAGCTTCCTAAAGATTTTGCACTGTGATGTAATTGATATCATCACTCAATTTCCACTCAAGGGGAACATATTAATACTGTCCACAATCTGAAAGCCTCTTCTAAAGAAATTAATTCATACAAATCTATACACAAGTGGAAAAGGTTTTTGAGGCTTGCATGTAATCATTTTGCTCTCTGAATCGTGAAGTTTTCCTGCATTGTATCATGGTCATGCTTTGCATACCAAGAGATATTAGTAATGGCTGTTAAAGTATCCTCTCATTAAAAAAGAAAAAAATTACAAAACTGGCGTGACATTTGACAAGATTACTGTTTGCAAGAAGAGAATTACAAAATGCAAGAAGCTGAAAGGATGATCACTTTCTGTATTTCTTCATATTAACTTTATTGGATATTAATCTTTCTGTGCTGTTTCCAACACAGGGAATTATGTGGGAGAGACTGTCAAATGTGTTTTCTGTCTGCCCTTAATTGGCTTCCGTTGATGCCCATGAATTTAGACATTCATTTTAACAGCAGATTTTGTTCAACATTAGGCGTGTTTGGAAATTGCTTCTGCAAGTTACTAGTGATTGGGAAAAAATGTTTTCCTCAGGCTGAGCCTTTCTTTGGTGAAGTATTGCCTCAAAATAGATCCCAGAGTGGGACAAATGTGTTTGTTGCTTAGATATGGTCTGCCAGATTTTCATGTGGAATATTTCAAGCCGAGAAGGGAGGATGACCTGTACCGTGCAAGTTCTTCATGGGCGTTTAACACCCACAGTTTGAAACCCTATCTCTGTTTATTTTCTGAAATGAAAACTGAGAGCATGTTTCTGGGTCCTAGGTTTGGACCAGACCTCCCTGCCAGTGAGGCCTGGCAGGAATGACTGAATAAGCAACCGTTTTGGGTCATGCTAAAGTAACCCCAGTTTGCTGGCTGGAAAGAGCAGCCAGAACTTGCAGTTGCTCCTGGGCTGGCTGACAACTGAAGCCTGTCGTTGCTAGCCCTTCCCCTGACCTTCAGCTTGACTTTTGGCTACTGACTTTGTTTTGGTCACTGATCCCAGATCCTCATACTAAACATTGATTTGCACTGTGTGTGTCCTATTGCTTAAACAAAGGTCATGTGATAGGTTTTTCAAGTGTGGAGAGTAAATCTTAAGAGTTTCATGTCTTCGCAGAGTGTATCAGGATGGGCCACCCCTAGTGAATTTAGTGCAGGTGTTCCCTGGTATCTGGGTTAGCTGAGAGTGGATTTGAACAGCTACTGCAGAAAGCCACCCTCTCATTAATGCAACTAGATGTGCACACCTCTCACATGAGGTGCTCGGACTCATAAGGACACATCCTGTGGCTCACAGTGCAGTACAAAGTGGCACTACCCTGAATTGTTTTCATTACATGTTGGGAAAGACCCTGTTCCTTTCCAGATGCCTATGCTGAAGTGCTCACAGCCCACCAACTTAGCAGTATTTCCTTCCTATTTGTTATGTTCCATATTTCTGTCTAGGATTTTTTTTCTAACAGATGGTAAGACACAGACTCTACAGACCTGTTCTAACTGTTGACATTAATCCAGCTTTCATTTCAGAGCCTCAGAACATATTTTGAGACGCGAGGTGTACAGTAGGGCAACTGGCATCTGAAGAAGGCAGCTTGGCTATGTTAAGGAGATCACAGAGATTACAAGTGGATACAGCAGGTTTTAATAACTACGGCTTTTCTTCATGCTGAATGTCAGTATTGGAACAGAGTGCAAGGACTGCATTGCCATGCTTTCTGGGGTAGCCTTTAAGCAGTTGCATGAGGGGCATGCTCCAACCCAGAAAAGGATGCACAAATCAGAAAAACCCCATCAAGCCAGAAATGGGTGGTTGTTTTTAAACATCTCCCTATAAACTGACCTTCAGATGGCCAAAGCTTTGTGGTTTATAACAGTTTAATGCTGCCAGTTGCAAAGGACTGTAATGACAGGTATTGGAACAGTCAAAGACTTCTAAAATTCCTGAAATCCTCAAAAACTTCAAATTTCAGGACTTCCATATGGTTTGTTGAGCTGGATGTTGTAAGAGAAAAGAGACAATAGAGTAGTAATCTCTTACTAGCCTATAGTGCTGACATACTTTGAGGATGAATTTGCACTAGAAGAGCTGAACTTAGCTCAGAGTGGGCCTTTGATAGGAGCATATCTACTTATTTGTGGACCTCTTTTAAGCTTTGATGATAGAGTACAATGAGGACTGAGGATGTATGTGTGTCACCAAAAAAATGCTAGGAGTTCATTCTGCAACACAGTGCCTTGGAATTTCTGCTACAAGGGAAATTGCCCGCCACCACTGTGCCAGCAGGCATTGACATTTGGGCTAACAGGAACAGGATGCTAAGTGAGGTTGCAGGAACCCTGTTCATTGCAAGCTGCTGTGAGATTTGTGTGCTTTGCAAGTGCTTGGGGCTTAAAGTGATCTCGGCTCAGTCAGTAGACTGAAATTACACACTGGGCTTTCAACCCAAATTTACTCTGAAATCTCAAGTAAGTTAAAAAAACCCAAAAACATATGGATCAATAAACCTATACTAGTGCATCCTGCAATTTCACTTGCAAGAATTGAGGAATTTCTATCACTAATGCCTACGTTGTGTTCCATTTGATAGTGTAAACTAATTTTTATGTATTTGATGATGTGGTTTCTCTACTTAGAGGCTGCCCTGAGGATTTCTCTACTTAGAGGCTGTCCCACTTGCTAGGGACCAAAAGTGAAACGAAGAAAATGGAGGTCCTACGTTCAACTAAAGCTTTCTGTAGAAAGCTTCCATTTAGCTCAAGGAATATTTTACACCTGAATAAGTGATTTGTCAGTAGTAGGAATGATCTGGAGCTGTTAATAGCCCCATAGTAAGAGTAAGGACAGTGATCTCTAGATTTCTGTGTGGATGGCTTTTCTCTGTTGGCCTCTACAGTCTGGTCTTCCTTCTTATCCATACAGGGGTAAAAAAACCCCCAGTTTGGGGTTGTCTTAACTGAAACCTGCTTAATTCTTTCTGTCCCAATGCTGCTAATTGCCGTTCCAGCTCTATTTGTCTTACTGTCTCTAGCTGAGTTTCAGTAGCTCTTATTTCTCAGAATGGGTATGGACTTTCTTCTTATGGAAATGGTGTATAATTGGTCCAGCTCATCATAGTATAGACAGGTTCTTAGTGAACCACCACCTCAAAATACTGGTTGGGCTTATGGACACCAGGTATATCAGGTGCATCAGATTTGCTGGGACATTCTGAGGCAATTCCAAGAGCAATTAAGTGCAGACAGATTATTAAGAACAGTTCTGAGGAAGTCTTGGATGAAGTTCAAATCACTGAAATGACTAATGCATTTCAGATTTGGCCAGGAAGCAGCAGTAACACTTCATTTCCATCAGAAGGGCACCAACCATTAAACAGTGAGTTCTCTCTGACACATCACTTTTTACCAACTTCACTCTTGCAGGAATTTAATCTCTGGTTACTTTTACTATCAAAGCAAATGGTTATGAGAGGTTTGGGCACAGATAAGATGATTCGTTTCTTATGTCCAAAATATGTTTGCTACAGGCTGGGTTTGCTGCTAAGTAGACAAACCACATCTGAAGAATTAATACTCTCATAAAGTGACTTCTGCTTTCTGATCATTTCTTTTAAACACAGCTTCTATTCAGCATCAAAAAATATTAGCACTTTTCAGAGAAACCAGATCCCTCAGCTTTGACACATGATTTAGCACCCTGATCATTACACAACACATGGTTTCAAAGTGTCTTTTGCAATTTTAAACGTGTGATGCTACTTGAACTACACTGTCTTTTTCACGGACTGCCCTGAGAAGTTTATTGTACACATTTTCAATCAGGTTTCCTGACACTTCCAGTGTAGTTTTCTCAAATAGCTGGGATGATTAAAACACTACATGAAATAGCATTATGCAGTGTGGACTAAGCAGGTGCAACTTTCCTGGCCTGTACACAGAGGTGTTGTGAAGTCACAAGTATTTCGAAATGGATCTGTCTTACCCCATTTTTGACATTTGGAGATAATCTGAAAACAAGCATAACACAAATGCCATGACTGCTGGGGAGCAAGTTCCTTTCTGCCATTTTAATTTCCTCTTTTGGTATCCTGAGACATTTATGGGAAGCAAACTCCTCACAGAGACAGATCGAGCACTTCTGAGGTAGCACTTGCTTATATCAGCGTGGAGTATTTCATGGGCAAAGGAGTGGGTGAAGGAGTTTAGTTAGCCATGGGGTGCCCTCTTTGATCCAGCTCACCACAGACCCACATAAGTGCTAGTAACGGCACTAGGGAAGGCTGCAGGAGTGAAAGACTGAGCCCACAGGACAACATGAGACCTCCACTTTCAGCAGCAGATTGGATTCCTACCAGATTCAAATGATCCTGGAGGTATGGCATGAGTAATACTCATGGCTGACAGCCACTAGAAAAGCCAAATCAGCACAGCCTACGCTTATTGCTGAATCAACTCCTTTCTTACAGCTTCAGAAACACAAAGCTGTGCTGCCTGCCAGCAGTGAGAAAGAGCAAATGTGGATCAGAAACTTCAGCCTGTGAGAGGATGAAGGAACTGAAGCTCTCTGATCTCCCCTGTGTATCATGGGAAGAGGAGGCGGGATATAAGGGCTTGTGGGAACAGAGCCATTTTGTTGATGGGCAAGTGCTGACAGGGATTTCTTTCATCAATGGCATTCCTGCACTGGCTATCTTGATTGTTCATCCCTCCCAGTGGCAAGTTTTGTGTATCCACAGCACTGCACAGCTTCAAGCAACCTTGAATCCCTGCTTCTGCCAGGGTGACACTGCCTCATAGCACACACCTACCCCTTGGCAATGGTCTGACTGGAGCTATCTGAAAGCCAGCTGCATACTTCACAGCTGTGAACCGGGGTTTTCCAGCAAAAGCTGTGTTTCATGAAGCCACTTGTTCATGTCAGCATTGCTCACTTTGGCCAGACAAAGGAAACAATGGGGCTTCCAGAAAAAATCCCTTTTCCTGGGAGTGCATTGTTCCCACCAACTTCAGTAACACAGCCTGTGCTAAATAAATGGCAGAACTTATTCCTACCTATCCTCATTTGGTCAGGTACTATTTCCAGGGCTATTCCAAAGTAAATAGGTCAGGGGTACGTGCCAGAATCTCAACCTCTTTCACCTTGTTATTGCTCCCTGGTGTGCCCTTGTTTCAGGAGGAGTAGGTTAATAGGAGTCCACTGCACTACCTCAACCAGCTGAGGTGCGGATATGGTGCCCTGGGGGCTAGCTCCAGTCATCCAAGCTTTCCTGCAGACATTAACGCTAATTGGTCATGAAAATGAAAGACGTAACCATTCTGAAATGTAGCATAGTGAGATGAGCAAAGCACCAAGGGCTGCTTCAAACCCACTGCTGCAGATCTGCAGAATAAAAGCAAATCTCACCTTGTGGGTGAAAGGATGTAGTGGTATCACTGTTAGTGGTATTTTACTAGACCAGGAGTTCTGTACTGCAAAGGCTTGGTCGGAAGACATACACTTGCTTTTTTGGAGACTAAAAAGATCTGATTTTAAATCACTCAAAAATTGAAAGCTGCACAATGTATTAAATATAAAATTCTGAAACATAGAACAAGGTGTTATTAGTTCTCAATCATATGTATAATATGAAGGTCTAATCTCAGCTGATTTTACCTTTTTTCAAGCAAGACGTAGACCATGGATCTATGACTGTGAAACTTTGACAAAAATTGGGATTTGAGTCACGACAGTAAATTCTACCTGTCAAAATAAGCTCTGGCACTTTTGAAACATGATTGCCTGACCCTTGGAAATTCTTTTTTTACTCTAACACTTGTTTACTACTCATGCTGCTTTATCCTCTTCTGCTCTTCGTCAATAAGGCACTTATCACTATCACCAGTATGAACCCAGGTTGAACTGGTGGTTTGTTTCTTAATGGGAGGGCTGTGTCATTGCAGGCAGATGATATGAGGTGATTCATGATAGTATAAGATGCTATAGGGTTCATAGGATAGCAATCAAATCAATGAAATCATCATCTGGTTAAAACAGAAAGCAAAACATGTGTGAAATAAATTTTAAGCCAGCAGAAAGAAAATCCAGTGCTGTCATCACCCCAGTGCTCTATCACCTGTACAGAAACAGTGCATCTTGCACTGGGTGTTCTTGCCACCCACCTCATAAAATCATATGCCTGGTGACCAGTGCTATCATAAAGCAGAATTTAAACATGCTACAGCAGAACGTGCAGAGAAAACAGTCAAAGGCTTTGGAAGTTTTTTGGACTGGATTTCGGAGCCAGCAAAAAGCCTTCATTCATGAGGGAAGAGTTCTTTGATATAAATAGCTTTATATCTCTGGAGTTTTCTTCCCACCTACATAACTATTTCTCTGCTGTTGAGGACTGTTACAGTTCCATGAGGAATCAAAAATCTGGGTAGTGGGTTTTAATTGTGGGAGAACTACCATGTAATACAGTAGCAGCTATTTTTATTATGCTTTGGTATCATTTTTCTTTTCCCAAGGGGTGTCACAGGACGATTGCGAGGCTGGAATTTTCCCAGATAATGTAAAAGCCCTGACAAAATTAGGCAAAGGAATAGCATAGCGAGAAGCACTGAGACACTGACCACAATATCTGCCTGGAACTGGAGCCAGTTCCTGCTTCTTTACTCTCTTCCAAGCTCCTCCTGTGCCTGGCTATGGGTCCACAATGATAACACCAGATCTGAGTCCTCCCAGGTCATCTAGATATGAACATTTTATCTGGATAAAATTTGGACAACTCTTCTTCCAACACATGAACTCACCATTTAAAGTTTGTTAATGTTATTCTTTCAAGGTAGCAACCACAGGATGGACAATGCCAGAGCCACAGAAACTTAACTGATGGGAAGATAAGCCAACACAATCAGTTCGACAAACTGATATTAGCAGAATGAGTTTATTCACTAGTAAGGTTAATCCGTATTTTGCATTATGTTTTTCTAGTACTTCTTGATCTGGTAGGAAGAGCCTTGAAGATGGAGTTGATGTATTGGTGAATGCCAACCTCAAGCAAATTACTTCAGTGCTCAAGTCATTAATAAATCCTCTGGACCCCAATATGCCAGGAGGGCAGAACAGAGACCATCATTTTGTCCTGTCAGGGAATCAGAATTAGCTTGTCAAGGTTTATTAGCCTAGATGACATTGAAAAGTGGTCTTGGAAGCAGCATAGTGACACACATCACAAAGCCTGACTTCATGAATACTGCTAGATTAAAAGTAGTGATGCATATGGGTCTGCTCTGGGGTTTCTGCACCCATGGCTGGCTAATTAAAAGTGTAGATAAACCATGTACAGATAAAGGCTGGTGAGGTCAGAAGTACCCACTTCAATTACCTGCAATCTCTACCTTCCTATTCATCAATTTCTTGATAATTCCTCTCCCTTCTCCAGTTTCGTGCATTTCTAGTGCAGGATTGTGGAGCACTGTGCAATGTCTTTGGCATACTGGAGAAAGAGAGGGAAAAGCCATGCTTCCTGTCCAGACATGTCTTTCCTAAAAAAAGGAGAGGATTATTTTTATATGTGCTGTGTTTGATTTCTCTACATTCTTCTGGAAGGAGAGATCAAATCTACAGGCCAGATGCTGCCTGCAAGCCTCTAGCATCCCTGTTCCATTAGATAGAGCAGTGTGGAATGACAAAAACTTACTAAGATTTGAGGGTTGAAACAAATCCCTCTGCATCCCACAGTAAACATTGCTTAAAATCCCTCACTGATTTTGCATTGGCAGCAATGAGAGCTGTTTCCTCTACAGTTCTGGCCTGGGAATGGTAACTACCATCCAGCCAGACCTTACGTCCTTACAGTACCTCAAAGCACACTGTCAGTGCCTCACGGCACCATGCAGCACCATGAGTGACAATACCAGAAACAAGATAGGCAGCAGAGTGCAGCACTGCACTGAGCCACTTCTCCCAGACTCATTTGCTTGGGTCCTGTGCCATACCAATGTGGTGATGCTTTTTCTTTTCCTGGAGAATCTTCATCCAATGCCAGCCCAGATACTTGGCACCAAATCTCAGATCTGTATTAACTGTGTTATTTATGAATGGTAATTATCAGTCTATATTTCTAATTCCCTTTACTACTTATGTATTGGCTAAAACTAGGGAGGGTTAGCCATAGGTGCTGGTAGAAGGGCTGAAGTTGGGCTCACGTCTCTGAACCCAGACTTTGGTGCCCAGAGTGAAGTTTCTTGTCTGTTAATTTCTCTCCTATTTCTTCTTCCTCTCTTCTTCCTTCTTCCAGCATGTGCAGGCCAGATCTTCTCACAGAGGCAGAAAGCCACCTGCAAGAGACACCAATGTCATTTGTTCACGGAGTTTGGAAGGCTGGCTGTTTGATCTGCTTCTAGACACAGCACCAGCCACCAATCACTGAAAACTAATACCAGCCTGGTGTATCTTAGCAGCTCGTATTTCTTATCTCCAGGGTTTTCACAGCACACATTCATTTTTACCAAGGCGGATTCTTTTCTCCACAACCGCTGACAATGTGTCTGTGCCCAGTGATGCTCAGTGCCATTACACCACTTAACACGCCTCTTAGTGGGGTTTGGCAGCAGTAAAGGCCTCAAAGCTGAAGGAATATACTTAGAACATCGCTTGTGTGAGAGCCTCACTGGTTTACTGCCTCTCTGAGGAAATCGGCAACCACACAACAAGCCCAGATGAAGGAGCAGTCTTGAGGAGGACTCTGTCACCAAAGCTTTCTTCCCCCTATGACAGTAACATGACTCATGTGCCCTTGAACCTGAGAAAAACCAACCTTGTGAAAACCTCTGAGAAATTCGGAAGTGGTGACAGTGTTTTGCTGCATTGAATGCCAGCGCAGCAAACCGATCTCTGTAAAATGTTCCAACTTTGCAATATTTCAGCTACATGCTACTGGAAAGCATCGACCATACATCACCAGGGACAGGCTTCTCATTCCTCTGCTGCAAAGGCAAAAGTAGGTAACTTGCATGTGATTTATAGGCAAAACTCATCTAGTTAGAGTGCAACACATACCCTGTGCCAGCAGCAGTAAATCCAAGCCCTCTGTGCTCTCGAGGGAATGTTTCATGCAGTAGCCTGAAAAATATGTGCAATGTCTTTGAAAATCCTGTGGTTTAGGGTTGGTAGAAAATTTCTCATCATCATCTTGTATGCCTACCTGCCTGTGCTGAGAGACTATGACAACAGCAGCAACTGCAAAAATTCCCTGGAGTCAGACTTTATGTCAGATTACCCAAATCACTATTGCATATAGTCAGAAGGTTAAAAAGCTTATCTCTGTATATAAACACTGCTTTACCAGAGGGCAGGGGAGGAGGAGGAAGAGAGGTGGTTATATCTAGCACTGAAAATGACACTTGAATTGCAGGAATGAAATGTTTAAAGTGTCATTCCAGAACTTTGGAAGTAAAATAGGTTGGGTGAGCAGGCAAGTGGCTGAAGAAGGCAGTAAGATGTACTCAGGAAAAGGAGGAATTCAACTGCCTGTCATCAATTTTAAGTTGTGTCTACTTTTATTTATGGAAATGGATTTAAAAACTGTTCAGCCCTGAATAGGAAAAGAAGTTCATCCCTTGCCATCTAAATAACCCCCACAAAGGGCAGAGGGAAACATGGGAGGTGAATGACTTTCCCAAAGTCAAGCTGTGGGATAGCAGAAGAGCTAAGGGGAAAGCAGATCCCAATGGCTCAGTGTTGAACATCCTGACCTCCACCACCTCCAGCAGCCAGGCTGCAGCAGAGAAGGTCATCCTCAGGATGAACAGGCAGCAAGACAGCTGCCTCCCATCCTCCCCAAACAAAAGGTCTGGCCCTGCTGGGTTCAGAGACTGCTGCCTTTGCTTCTGGTCCAGCAGTGAGAGTTTATTTCTCCCTCTGCACAGAACAGACTCTTCCAGGTACAGTCTTCTGGGAAGATGAAATAGACGTCACTCTTTAAAGTAATGGCATTTGCCCCCAGCCAGGGCAATATAACCACCTCTGCAGAGGGGAAGAATTTCAACCTCTCTCAGAAATCTGTGAGATGGCAGGTGTTAGCCTCTTTAATAGGAGTAATAAAAATAATTACTTCTGTTAATATTAGGTATCTGATTTCCAGTGTTGAACAGGAAAAGTGCAATACCTGCCATTTTAAATTAGTCTGTCATGTTTTCATTCCTTCCTCACCCCTGGGATTTCAAAAATCTTGATGAAATATGTGTTCACTCTTCAAATATTTCCTGAGGCCAGTGAGGTCCATATGTTCTTAGGAACAAGTTTTTCACTCTGTAGATTGTTCCTCATGACATTTAAATTTTTTGATTTCTGTATATAAGCAGCACGAAGCTAGAAGATGATGGGGTTTTCCCCTCCCAAATATAATGCTATATTTATAATGCAGATTAAAGGCAGCAATTAAGTAATATAATATTTTATAAAGGTTAGGCAGACTAATTCAGTGTTCGCATTGTGATTGCAGCCATGGCTCCTAAATAGCAGTGTCCTTGTCAAGGAAAGAATGATATTTTATTTAAACTGTTGCTGAACATATGGTGTTATTTATGCCCTAAACATCCATAGAAGAAAGAATTTTCTAAGTCTAATTTAAGCTGTTAGCGAGTAGACAGCAAAAAGATGAGACCTCACTGTTTTTACTAGCTAACAGTGCTGGTTTAGATTAAAATAGTTAAGGGATGTGTTTTTTGAAGGAATAAAATTCATACATGGATTTGTACAGAAACCATGACTAATGAAAGTGTAGATCTGTATCCTTCCTCTGCTGTCAGATCTTGCCTATGATGTCATCTCTGGCTGTCCTCAGCTACCCGTTGTACATCACATCCCATGACCTTTCCCTTCTATATCAGTATTTTTTGATGAAAGTATTATTTGAAGAAGTTGAGGCAAGTTATGTGTGACAGAGAACTAACATGTCTCTATTCATCTCTGCACGTGCTGAAAATCATTTGCTCTTCTGCTTATATGGAAGGTGAAATTGAACTGAAGTCGAGTTCCAGGTTAACTTTACTCCTAAGTAGTGGCAAATGGTATAGGAGGCTTTAATTCAGAGCACTCTGGGGATTATTTTAGTTTTTACAAGAAACAGGAACTGAGAGAGTACTTTAGAAAAGAGGCTTATTTTTAAAAAAATTTGAATATATTTCAGCTCTTAGTCCTCTCTTTCTTTTCCTCACCTTCCCAGTACCAAGTTGGAACAAACAGAAGATGAAAGTCACTGTGCAGCTAGAAAGCAATGACCTGATTGCCATAACTGAAACGTGGTGGGATGAATCCCATGACTGGAATGCAGCTTTTGATAGCTACAGGCTGTTCAGGAAGGTCAGGAAAGGAAGGAGGGGCAAATGGCTTGCCCTCTACATCCAGAAATGGATAGAGTGTGAAGAGCTGCCTCTGAAGAGCAGCAGGATGAAATCTTATGGGTGAGAGACAGAGTCTGAGGCAACAAAGCAAACCTTGTGTCTACTACAGAGCAAGAGTACAAGAGCTCCCAATCCCCATGCACAAGAAATTGGGCAAGAATGTCAAAGGACTGGCATGGCTGAGTAGAGACCTGCTGGCCAAAATAAGGGGAAAGAAGCAAATGTGCACACAGAGGAAGCAGAGACAGGCACCCTGGGATAAGTATAGGGATGCTGCTCGGTTGTGCAGGGATGGGGTCAGGGAGGCCTAGGTGCCCCTGGGGCTGAAAGGGATGCAAGGAATAACAAGAAGGGCTGCTACAGATGTGTTAACCAGAAGAGGAAGATCAAAGAAAGCGTACCCCCAAGATGGACAAGACTGACAAACTGGTAACAACTGTCAAGGAGAAGGTTGAGGAAAACTTTTTTTCTCCAATGTCCAGTTGCAGATGGTGTCCCTCGGGGACTCATAATGGGGCCAGTACTGTTTAATATCTTCATCAATGGCACAGACAATGGGACTGAGTGCACCCTCACCAAGTTTGAGACTACATCAAGCTGAGTGATGTGATTGACATGTCTGAAGGACAGAATGCCATCCAGAGGGACCTGCAGAAGCTAGAAGAGCCCCTGGGAACTCCTTGAGGCTCAGCTAAGTCAAGTTCCAGATGCTGCACCTGGGTTGAAGCAATCCCAAACAGAAACACAGGCTGGGCATAGAATGGATTAAGAGCAACCTTGCTAAGAAGGACTTGGGAATACTGGTGAACAAAAAGCTGGACATGACCTGGCAATGTGAGCTTGCAGCACAAAAATTCAGCTGTGTCCTGGGCTGCATCCAAAGCAGCGTGACCAGTAGGTCGAGGGAGGTGATTCAGTCTCTCTACTCTGCTCTGGTGATACCCCACCTGGAGTACTTTGTCCAGCTTTGGAGCCGTTGGCACAGGAAAGATGTGGACCTCTTGGAACAGATCCAAAGGAGAGCCATGAAGATGATCAGAGGGCTGGAGAACCTCTCCTATGAAAACAGGCTGATAGAGTTGGGCTTATTTAGCCTGGAGAAGAGAAGACTCCAGCCTTTCAGGATTTGAAAACAGCTTATAAGAAAGATGGAGACAAACTTCTTAGCAGGGCCTGTTGCAAAGGACAAGGGGCAATGGTTTTAAACTAAAAAATGGATATTTTTAGAGGAGATATGAAGATGACATATTTTATGATGAGAGAGCTGAAGCATTGGCACAGGTTGCCCAGAGGAGAAGGGGAGGTTCGGGTTGCTCAGAAGTCACCAGAGGGAGTTCAGGTTGGACATCAAGAAGAATTTCTTCACAGAAGGGATTGTTAAGCACTAGAATGTACTGCCCAGGGAGGTAGTGAAGTCACCATTGCTGGAGCTGTTCAAGAAACAACTGGACATAGCACTTAGTGCCGTGGTCATATTGACAAGGTGGTGATCAGTCAAAGGTTGGACTCAATGATCTTAGAGGTCTTTTCCAATCTAAATGATTCTATGATTCATAGAGGTGGGAGATGCCTCATCCCTGGAAATCTCCAAGGCCAAGAATGGGGCCCTGAGCAAACTGATCTAGTTGCAGGTGTCCATTGCAGAGGGGTTAGTCTAGATAACCTTTGAAGGTGCCGTCCAACCCAAGTTATTCTGTAATCCTGTTATTCTATGACTTGGGCCAGAGTATTTCATCTTGATGCACTTCTTAACTCAGCTTTGTAGACAGCCTTTAGAGCTACAAAAGCTCACTTCATTCAAAGCTTGATCCAGCTACTTGCTTCCACCAGAAAATAGATTTAAACATTAGCACTTGCTTGTATTAGAGAGCTAGGTAGGGATCTGCAATACAATAGACTATGCAAAAGGAAAGTTTTATGCAAAATTTTGGTATTAATCATTCAGATGGAGATGCTAAAGGTGAGAACAGGTAGGAATGGACACTAGAATTCTTTTGTTCAGACAGAACTTCTTAGTGTTAGATATTTCTTAGTGATGTAGAAAACGACATTATACATGCGTATATTGGAAAAAAGTTTTAATTTATATTTTCCACTATGCTATTAATTTGCATTATGCCATGGTCACCCCCTGTAGCAGGGACAGATACTGTGCTGAGCGGTCTCCACAAAATGCCACGGCAGGGCATCCTGGCAGGCTGCAGAAAAAGGATGGGCAGAAAAGGCAGCAAAGCAGAGCTCCCTGAGTTCACCACGCCATCAGAGGTGTCCATGAAACTGCACCCCTATGGGGCACACAACAGGTCAAGAGCTGGATTTGGTGGTCCTCATGGTCCCACACTCCCAGATATGACCCTAACTTCCAGAGCAGTGGCTTCTCGCCCATTCCCACTTGCAGGCTCACTGGCAGCCATCCTCCTGCCTATGCACATCCCCATCATGGGCTCAGGGAAGCACCAGGCTTTCAGCAGGGCACTGCTATCTCCATCCTGGGGTGATTCAGCCAAAATGGCAGCAGGACAGAGTAGCTCAGTGTTTCTAAAGTCTGTTTTGTCAAGTGAGACTGTTCATAAAAACAGGTGTAGTGTTTCCACCTGTTGTTTAAAAGAAAACTCACACATTACTGCCATTATTTCAGCTAATCTTTGCAAAGTGCTCAAGTTTCATGTTCAAAGACATTAAGCACATGTTTCTATCCAATTCAACACCATTATTAAGGATTTTCAACAGTATATGAGCAAAGTCAATAAATCTGGAAAGCAGCCATTTGACAAGTGCTACGACTGGCAGTAAGGACATCCAGTGGTAACACAAACAGGGGCTGTGATATTTTCAAAGCAGTATATGGTAACACCAGACTGCATCAGTAGGTAGTGTTAATACCCCAACACCATGTAGGCAAGCACACTGTCTCACAGCAACCAGAGAAGAGATCTTTTTATCTCAGATTACACTGTTGAATGAAGAGACTTTAACTTTTATAAATTCTCCAGTTCACTGTTCAGCAGCTCCATCAAAGGTGGTTTTGCTCAGGTACCAGAACCAAGAGAAGAGAGACCTGATATCCCATCAGCTATGAGAATGAAACCAGACCCCATCTTCCTGCTGCTGTTTTGCGTTCTTTTTTTTTTTCCTATTTGTTCCCCTGCCCTTGTAAATCTTCTTTGAACCCTTTAAAAATGTCTTTTTATTTCTTTAGAAATAATTAGCTCAAAATTCTGATGCACAGGATATGTTTTTTGGCTCATTTATCCTCAAATTCTGTCTGTATAGAGCAAGTGTTAGATGCAGATATGTTCCTGTGCCTGAAGCAGATGTACACCTGCAGACTTAGACAGGGAGTCTCCCAACTGATATTTCACACAGTGTAGTATGTGTGAAATGGTCACATTTCAAGAGAATCTGCAGTTTATTTATGCTAAGTCTACTGTCTTTTAAAAGGTTTATTTTAAACCCTAGTATGTGATTATATTATTTTTATCTCTTATAAACTGATGGAAACCCCAAATATCTTCACAAATGAGACATTGATGTCGATCTGGGATAGGCTAGATCTGTCTCTGACAAACCACCTTGGCTCTAGAGCCAAAAGAGAGAATAATGGTATAATTCTGTCATAAGATGGCAGTTACTGTATTTGTTTTCCTTGCTTTGAGGAGTGGGGATGAATCTGAGGCTTTGTTCTGACAATGAAGGGCTGATAGTGTTAAAGCCATTTGCAAAAAGACTCTTGACTTCCAGCCTAAAAATCCTGAGCTATTCTCATCCTAAACTTCTCCCCAGCAGATTCTGCCAATCATGACAAACTGTGTGAAATTTGTGGTGAATTTGTGATGTGTGGAAAAGTCCACTAGGGACTAATTTGACACCATCAGATGCAATTTTCCTTTATTACCCTAAGGCAAGATTTAAACTAGTTTCCAGAGGTGAGAGGTTATTCCATTAATCCAGGGTGTTTGCCCCAGCAGGCTGCCACCTAGACAGTCTGGGGCATCATTAAGTGAATGTATTTCTCCTGTTTTCTTGGTCTTTTCTGGGGTTTTCATTTTAGGGTGGCACTTTTATTCTTAGTCTTCGGATGGACACCTCTTTTCATAGTCAGACCAATCTCTATCAAAGCCTTTCCTGCAGCCTGTTTTTGCAGGAGAAAACTAAGATTTAGGCTCAGTCAGTCCAACAAATTCGGTTAACCCTGTGTTGTCTGGAGTGGAGGATGAGGAGAGCAGGGATCCTCAATGAATCTTGGATAACACAGGAAGGTAGAGATAAGTGGGAGTATGTGGAACACAGAGGCAACTCAAGAACTGTAAGGCAGTGCCAGCCATCCCAAAACAGAGCCACCTCTGCACACACTTACCCCACAAGTACCTGGGCATCTGGGAAGAGATGAGAGCTTTAGCACAGGGCCAGGCTCAGCTAAGCATCTGCCTTCATGTGACCTTGTGCCTGAAGCACCTCATCATCTGGCATCCTGGCTCAGCACAAGGCTCTCCAAGCAATCTCCCTGCAGGACCAGCCCAGGTCCAGCAGAGCTTCCCAGCCTGGGGGTCATCCTCAAGCAAAGCAGCTACCTGGCTTCTGGATCCCAGCAGGCACTGGAAGTAGTACAGCCCTATTTTCATGAGATTATCCCTGAGTGACAAGCCTTTGTCATAGTGTCTCTAATCATGGCACAGCTACCCTGCCATCCATATAAACTGCACATCACTAATCAAAACTGTGCAGATGTCAATGCTGACCAACACCGGGTGCGATTGCAGAATCCTATCCCATACCCATCTTGTACTCATTCAGGACACAGTTCTACCAAAATCCACCACAAAAAGTTAATGCCACAAGTAAGAACAACATTTGCAAGTGCTCAGTCTGTTAAGCTCTTTTCCCCCCTTCTGTTTCTTTAGGGTTTTTCCTTCAGCTTCATCTTGAAGAAAGTTGAGTTTAGTTTAGTTCTGTGTCTTTGTGCCTCTCCCTTTCACACAGGCACTGACTGCCAGGGAACACATTGCTTGTGTGAAATTTTGCAAAGGACAGAAGGAGAGCTCCTCAGTGGTTTTGGTAATGAGCCAGGAAAGCAAGGACAAAATACCTTAGAACTTTATTCTTTAATCCTGGGTAGGAGACAGGATCTTCTTAAGGTTCTGTGTGTAAGTGGTTTAGTTGAACCAGGGAACTTTTGGTGCAGCAGAGGCGTAGAAACCCTGAATCTGTGAATATTACAGTGTTTGTCTTTGGCAGTAATTTGGAAAAGGCACTGCAGAGGAAGGAACAAGAATCCCCAGGAGGGCAGATGCAACATAATCTGCCCCAGTACAACATTCTCTGTGGTTTTAATAGCTGGCATAAATCCCAACTAGTGAGGTAGTTCCACCTCTTTTAAAAAGCCTTTTTAGTTGTCAAGAAGACACTGTTAAGTGAATTAAAATGAGCTAGTATTTAGAAATGAAGTAATATTTATATAGGGCTTGGATGGGTTTGACTGCACCTCTTTAACTAAACTGGGTGAAAGCAAAATGTTGAGAACTGATGATTACTGAAAAATAATCTGGATGAGAAATGCTTATTAATTTAAAGTTAATTATCTATCCCTAAAGGATTTTATATATGGTGTTATATATATATGGAAATTCTTGTCTTGAGGCAGACAACTTTGCAGTCTGGATCACCTGAGAGTACAAATCTGGGCCACAGTACTTCTGATGATAGCATTGCATTTCTATCATTAATTAGCATCTCATGGAGCTAATGCTACTTACTGTCCTTCAAAAACTGCTCAACAGCCCTGATTTTTGTCACATGCTCTCTGCCTTTTCAGCCCTCCAAGGCACTGTGGGAAGCAGACCCCATTGCCATGTAAGAGTGTTTGCAACATACTCCTCCACAGGAGGAAGAAGATAGGCTTGGATGCATCTGCTTTCAAGATCAACAATTGCTTTGAGAAAAAAAAAAAAAGGAAAAACAACTAGGAAAAGCCATTTAAACTGAATTACTGGCACTACTATTTTCACCTCTCCACAACCTAGCCATGACTTCCAGTGCATCCTGAGTTAAGAGTTCATCATTCCAGCTGAACTTAATGGGAGTATTTACACAAGAATTGTGTTGCAATATCTAATAGGCTTGGTTGTGGGTAGATCTCTTTTTCTGTGTCTGTACTGATTTTAGTCCAAAGAACATTCCCACTGTTGCAGTTCCACCAATAGGTAGGAGCAATTCTAACACTGCTGTGGCTGATCACTGTTAATTCAACAACCATATCTTCTATTCCTAGCCCAGGGCAGATTGCAGTGTTTGCATGTTGGTGGCTGCTGCTGCCTTGTCCACACCAGATTGCCCACCATCAGTATCACAACAGAAGTTCTGCTGAGGAGCAACTCATAATGAAAATGAGATTTTCATCAGGTCCTCTCTCTCTCCACTTTCTTCATGGACACGATTAAAAAAATTCTCTTTCTTGAGGTCACTGTGAAGACTAATGAATAAACACTTATAAAGGGCTTTGAAGATGAAGAGTGTGAAATAGTCCACTTAGTTATAAAAGTATAGATGAGGCCAAAGCAGCAGCCAGTCATCTAATCTGAACAAAATATTCTTTTATAATGTTCTACTGATGCTGTTTTTTGAATTTGATGGGCAGCAGTCAATCTCTGTACATAAACAGTGACACCAGAATCTGCGCTTCCTCTTCATGAACTTTGGAAAAACTGATCCATCTCATTTAATAATGAAAAGAAAAATAGGGAAGAGAGAGAAAGAGAGAAAGGAAGAGGCAGAAAAGAAAAATATGTTCTTTGAGCCAATGTGAAGTGTAGGGCAATGTTTCATATTAACCCTGGTTTCCTCTTCATACATCTGATTTCTTTGAAAAACACAGCCATAGTTCATCCATCGGTCCTCTGGCCCACATCGTTCCTAAGGGAGGCTCAATGCTATGGTTAGAAAGAACTAAAGGAAAAATATTGCTGAGGAATTTAACCAAATTTTTTGAGCTAGCAACTTTGGAAGAAAAGAGGATGCACTGAAGCTAAAGTTTCTTATGAAAATTGTGGTGTGTTCATTGATGCTACCAGGAAAGTCTGGAGTATTTCCAGCCGGAGTCAAATGTAAACCATTGGATTACATTGGATTACATTTGGTTGGATTGGGTTAGGTACGGTAAAACACCTTCTAGAACATGGAGAACTGGAAATCAAGCCCTTGTTACTCCTCTCTCCAAACATAGGTATCAAGTTTGCTCTCCCCATATATAACCAGTGATTTCTGATCAATTATTTCCTTTTTCCAGAATCACTTAGGACTTTTCCAGCAGGGAGACTGCCCAGAGGAAGGGACATCCTTCAGCCTACAGTGACAGGGATGCTCAGCTGCTCAGCAGAAAACTGGTCAGTGAGAGCGACCTGGGCAGTATGCCACCCTGGACCTGGAAATCTGGGAAGAGCATGGACAGTAAGCTGCATGATGGGCTGGAAAAGCCTGTGCCCATGTGATGCAAACCATTAGATAAGATGTGCCTTTCAATTTCTTGCTGCAGTGTCCATAGCAAATGCAATGGCAAAGAGGGACATGAGCATGGATTTCGCACAGGACAAACAAGCTCCCTCATCATCCTAGGAGACACAGGCACAAGAGGGGGGAGGCAGCAGTGCTTTCCGGGGGTTTAGGCAAAATGCTTCAAGCCTGGGTGAAACAAAGCTAACAAGAATGATTTTGGAAATCAGAAGTGTCAGTGAGCTTGGGTTTATTTTCTCATACTCTATCAGTTGCCTGACCTTCCCTCTACGCATTCATTTATACACAATAGTGCAGAAGGGAAGTTATTTCATCTAACTTCAGGCATTTACATGTTTTAGGACACTGTTCAGGTCAGCTCTTTTAGACATCTATCATAAGACAAATAAATCAGTTATGAAATACCGATGTCTTTCCACTGACTACAAAAGCAGTCAAGAAGACAAGTTCATGTGCAGATATGCGGTCAGATCAATTTTAACCCCATGACCATACCCCCCACATCCTTCTCATTTCCCCCATGAAAAAATACAGATACCCTCACAGCACAGAGCTCAGCACAAGCAGGGCTCTGCTTGCAGAGTTACACCAGGTTGTGCTCATTGATGAGTGAAACCAGGTTGAAATTCAACTGCTAGCTCTAGCCTCCCACTCATTATCTCTGCTGAGTGTTTAGATCTCAGGGAATTTGTGGAGTTTCTGGGTTTCCAGATACCAGATAGTCTTCTGTGAGGCGGTGGGCGTAATTCCTTCAATGACTGTGGAGGAATCTCTAGAGGGGAACCTCATGAGCATTGCTCGCTCTCTCCTCTAAGGGAAGAAATTGAACTCATTGTTTTCTGACAAATGCTTGTTTTCTGGTGTTGTCAGAAAGCCAGGAGACATTTAGCAGCTGTAACAGTGGAAGCTAAATAAAAGCAGAAAATTTCCTGTCTGCTTCTACACTGGATAAGTATGCAAAGAGAGGTAGATCTGCTCCAGGAGACACTGTCACCCAAAATAATTTTTGAAGTGGCACAGTCTTCCCTCCCCTCACCCTTTGATATAGGTTTAATTCCATAAAACACAGTCCGGTGATCACTGTAAACTAAGGATAGTTGCATATTCAAACTACATATTAATGTTAAAAGCGGACTTGTTTTTAAACAGAATATGGCCACAGCCTTCCTCCAAGATACTTGTGTGCAACTGATGTGATATCTGTTTCAGAGTTATGTTTCTACTATGAAGTTCTCATGTTATAGACTTGGTGTCGCCAGACACTGAAATCATATGAAGTACTGTAGAAAATTGACTTTGATACAAGCAATACCTCAATTCCTTTGGAATACGAAACTCTTTCACTTTCTTTTCTACTTTTGCTTCCGAGGGCCCTGCTTCCTTCAAAGATAAAACTGATTGCTGGTTTCAAGGGCTATTTATTGCCATGACAGTGACATATCACTGTGAGTAGTGCCTCTTAAGTACTATTAGCACCTACCTGATCTGAAAATGTACAAACATTCAACCAAAATTGCTGTTTTAATAGACGAGCCTAAAATAAATAAACAGGAAACAAACAGAATCTTTTAAAAGAAGGAACTGCAATTGAAATACTTTAAAGATAAATAAACTTTTAGATTTGACTCCCTCTAGAGTATATTTAAGGAAAAGCTTGAATCAGGAGATTCCTTTTTTGTTGCAGAAACTCCCAGTAGTCCTACCGAAGTTCTCTCCAAGTGCCAGAATCCCTCTGTGCCCAGCAGCCTCTCTTCAACAGACCTCTCTGCCTGTTACAGCCAAGCCCATGCGGCGCTCAGACCAGAGCACCTCAGTGCCTCACTGACACCAGAAAACAAAGGTATATCTTCTTTTTCAATAAGAGGTGATAGAGCTGTAATTGTGCATGCCTGCGTTTTCCAAAAAGGAGACCAAAGCCTTCCTATCTTCATCAACTAAAGGCAGAAAGACCATCTGGTCTGCAGTGATGAGTCAGAGTAGACCCATGTCTCTGGGGACCTGTTGTAGAACAGGACCGTCATTCAATTTGGCCCCCAGTGTTTCAAACAAACTCAACACTGTATTGCAACATCTGAAGATCCCAAATGTCTTTTTTCTTTCTAAAATGAGGATCGGTTACCCATTTCAAAGTGAGCAGTGCCAATGTAGTCACTGAGGTCATTACCAGTCTTTTGGTGAAACTCCTGTTGTGCAGGACAGAAGAGACACCAATGTATTCTCTCTCTGTGTCTGCTAATGTTCCCATTGCCACTTTGAGGAGCTGCACGGTTTTGTTTGCAGGTGGTAGTGAGAGATTGAACAGAAGAAAAGGCAGCACAGGATAAACAACTGAATTTTCAAGAAAGAACCCAGTGGGAACAAGACACAGGGTCTCTCAAAGCATTTATATCTATGTTTCTGATAAAAAACAAGCAGAACATCAAATACATTCCATATGTTTCATATGTAATAATGAAGAGGCAATACAGGACAGGCACAGTTTTCCTTCTCTTTTTGCCAGAAAGTAAGATGAAAAAATACTTGGGTAAGGGGAAAAAAAAAGAAAACCCACAACAACAAAAAAAGTGTAAATTTACTGAGCTGCCTCGATGTGAAAATAGAGAAATTGGATTTCTTACTAACTAGATCCATTACTTCCCAGCATGTGATGGATTCTCAGTTGCTAGGTTTTTAAAGTCACAAAAGAAAGGGAAGAAGAAACCCAAAGTTTACCATCTCTTGCTGGATAAATGTATAGATAAATTCAGTCTGACTGCAACACATGTACTGCCCGGCAGTACCTCCAAGAATAAACTTGGATCACTATTCCATAGACTCCAGAGAGTCAACATGACATATTGCATCATATCCCCCTACACAAAAAGAATTCACTAACAAACATCACTTCCAAAAGTGCTCCTTTATTCCACTTTTACATTATAGTTTCTTATGAAATATCTCAGTGGATGACTTTGGTGCTTTGCCACATTTCTCTCGATCTATTTATAAATGTTTGGTTGGAAAGAAAGTAAACGTTACGGGACTAACACTTTAAAAACCTTTGCTATTTTCATATAATACTTGAACTGGAATTGGTTTTGCTTAAAATAAATAATAATCCTGGACTGCTCTGCAGAATGACACAAAATCTCCCAAGCTTGTTAAAATAAAAATAAAAAGAAAATAGAAAATAAGAAAGCATAAACCAAGTGGTTCATATCTCATCTAAGAACACAGAAAATTGTCTGTTATGAGGAGAAAAAATTCAAAAAACAGCCTGCCAGGTAGACTTCATCCTGCACAGTGTGTCGCTGGTAACAGCCTTGAGGGCAATTACTGCTCTTCGATTATAAATCGAATGGACTAACATGCCACCAAAAAAGCGGCAGCACCGACAAGTGCGTGATTCCCCCGCGCCCCAATAATGGATTAAACAAATGTTTCGCACCTAAAGACTGTGGCTGCATTTGGAAAAGCACAACTGGTTTCTCACAGGCAGAATAGTGCTGGCTGACAGAGCACGTTGCTGCTGCCTGCTGCTCCCTTCCCACCTCAGGCACCCAGCGACTTGCTGCTTGTTTATTTAAATGACACTGTTGTTTGAAATGATGGGGGCTTCTTATCCTCTTGAGTCATGCATTCTCTGTCTGCGATCCTCTGTTTAAGCACTTTTAGCACCTCATTAATTACTAACTGCAACAAAGTCATGCTGTTTTGCAACTCTATTGCCTTTGTTAAGAAATCTCAATCCTGTGTTAGAATGTGAAAGGGGACTGTTATCTACCATATGCCCTGCTTGACTCCATATTACAAAATTACCTTTCTAGTTCCTGAAAGACATATACATGTGCTCCTTATATGCATATCCCATGGTTAAACAGCCTGGCTTCCGCTAAATAGCCTGCCAGTACCAATTGTAGAAGCTACTGTTGCAGATAAAACCCCCTCTTAACTCCACACAGTATAAATAAATGTTTTACCCAGGAATATACAATTCCTTAACAATGTCCTTAGAAAGTCTTAATAATGTCCTTAATAAGCCTTAATAAGTAGTCCTGCTCCAAAATGCTACCCTAGATGCCTTTCTATGAATCTGTGGGTACTAAAACCCTCTTAAACAGTTAACTATTAAAGATAAGTAACTAGCAGATCAGGCAGTTGGAGATACTATTTCACTTTTAGATGGAATGCTGGTGGGACAACATCATGTAAGGACAATGAAAGTCTTCCTTGCAATGCTGTGAATGTTATCAGTGTATGTAAACTCTGCAGGCACATTAAAGCAGATTGGTACAATAGGTTTGATCCAAAAAGGATTTTGATAGCTGTGCAGAAAGCTGTGATTTAAGAATCATCTTCAGCAGCAGCTGAGGCTGGAAGAACCTAATTAAATTCACAATGTCCTTCCTTGTTTGGGGTGAATGCTCCTCAGAGTACAGCTCCTGCAGAGACCCAGAGCCAGCACAGGCAGGACTCTTGCGTGAGCAGATTATGGGCCAAATAGAGCTAAATTCACTGAAGATCTAGATCCAGCTAGCAGTGGAACCAGGCCCCTCTCAGCAAGCACTGTGTAAAAGCTTGTTTACAAAACAGGGACAGAAAAATTGAAATGGTAACAATAGCGACTTTGCTTAGCAGTTAGGGTATATGCAGCCAGAAGATACCAGCTTCTGCTCATAAATTTCCATTTAATGTGAAATGTACAAGCATGCTTTCAAAAAAGAGACAGAAAATAAGATTTCCCTTCATGTGCCTTAAAATCAATTCCTTCTTATCATCTGACACCAAGAATGTTTATGGTGGCACAGATGCAGCAAAGCAGCATGTGCAGCAACCTCAGCCAAACAAGCACATAACTGAGAGCTCAGGGTGTGGGGTGCAACTGCACCCTGAATCATACTCCCATGGAAGGTACTCATGGAGCATGGGTCCACATACTGGCCAAGTTTCATTGCCATTGGGCTAAACTGAACTCTAGAAAAAGACACAACTGACTGTTTTTTTGAAAGAAAGGATCTTAATTTCTTCCCTAATGGAGGAGGCTGGCTGACTCAGGCATGAATGGATATTTAGCTGGGCAGAAAATCCTAGCTGGGCTGAGTGTTTCCTTATTGCTAGCTCCTGCTTGCTCTCAATTCAGGATGAATGTTGCTTCTGGTAGCAGTTTGGAAGGTACACCTATTGCCACAGTTTATTTGGAGAGTTTAGACATCTAAATATTGAATGTTGGATGCCACTTACAAAGTCATATGCTTACAAGGTAGGATTTGCTACTCCTAAATTGAAGATGCTTCCATATTTCATGAGATCTTGGCTTTCAAGTTATAGCTGTCTGATGCTTGATTTGTAATTTGTTCAATGTAGTAGATGTAAATATTAGCTTAGCAGAAGCTCCACGTCACTAAATCCTTATTATTCAACTACCGGTCATCAGCCTCATGCAAAAAGAGAAGTAAGTTCAGAAGTAAAACACGATGTGATTCTTTCCATTCATGAACAGTGGTCAGAAATATGCTGGAAGGTACACTTAAAGGGTAAGGCTCTGACTAGGGAATGTCTGTCTCTTCAGAAAAGTACAAGGGCTTTTTTCATCTCCGATGAACTGAATGCAAAATATGAACTGATGCAACATATCCAATTGCTTCAAACTCTCCAAACATAGTGACAGACATCATCTTGTGCTTAAAAGTTCTTCTCAAGAGTACCATGTGACCAGTGCACCAGAGTCAAGCAGAGAATAATACTCTTTAGGACTACCATTTTGCAGTTTTCCAGAATTTCACTTTATACCTTGAAATAAGCAACAAGAGCATTTGAGTGCGGAAGTGTTTCAGATTGCTCAGCACTATGCCTAATACTGAGACATCCCATAGAATAAGTATGGGTGACACATTTACCGATGTTTAGTGAAGGACAGGGCAGGGTGACCCATGGCTGCATGCTCATTGCCTCATATTGTGACAATGGCTGCCCAGTTCCTCAGCTACAGCTCCTACAATGTTGTAATACCTCTTATGACTTCAGGCCACTGGAGCTGAACTGCTTCAGTATATCCTGGCAATGGGATGGCATTGTTGAGGACAGCTGGAACTGCAGCACATGAGCTCCATCTACACTGTGCACCATCGTCCTTTTTCATGCCCAGCTGTTCCTCTATGCACACTAGGCAACCTGGCCATCACCCACGCTGTGTGCAGTGTGAGCACATACAGAAAGAAATGGGCTCATTCTCTTGTCCCTGCCTTTCCAAGGAACCCTACATCTGTAATTTAGCCTTCGGTAGTGAGATTGCTTCGCTGACCTATTTGAGTCACTCCCTGCCCTTACTGTTTTACATGTCAGGTTTTTCATCTCCTCATGGTGTACCAGACCAGGAAACTGAATATGCTGAAAAAAAGCCCTTTTTGTCTTTCATTTTTCAGCCTGATATTTCCCAAACCCTTGGACCAACAGAGCCCAGGAAGTGGGAATGAGCAAGTCACTTGGGCAAGTGTGGAATCTACTTAGATGGACATTAACATCAAAGAAATTCACAGGAAACACTGCCAAAGTGAGAAAACAGCTCCTCCCAAATACTGAAATCATAGAGAAATCAATGCCTAGACAAATGGATGTGTCAGATGGCTGTGAATCTTTGTTGCTGGTTACTCACATCCTCCAGGTTTACCCAGTTATAGTTCCACCCTATGGACTGTCACCACAGGAGAAGCAGACTTGGGCAAACTGATGCATGAATTTAAGCCAGTACAGTTATTCTAGAGTTATTCTAGTATTGCCTTCTGGGTGGTTAAAGTTAGCCTACATCAAAAGCTTTTTTTTTTTCCCAATTTAGAACACGTTAGAAAAACATTTATGTTAATTGCTTCTGTTCTAGAATGAGTATTTACACCCAAAATACACAGATACTTCCATGGCAATGCTGAGATTTTTTTTTTATGGACACAGTTGCTCTAGGCACAGATTCTGCAAACACAGAACAAAAAGTTGGTCTGCATCCCAAGAGTTTTACAATCAGATCACAAGTCCAAGAGACGACCAACTGATAGATGAATACAGGGAAACAATGACTTAGCATGGTTTGATCATCCTCATATTAACTGCTAAAACTTCCTCTGTGCCAAAAACTTCTCATTTTGAGGCCTTCTTGTTGGGCTTTCTTAACTGAACTGCATCTGGAAGGTTTGTGCTGCAAAATTTGTTTGTGTGTTTTTACCACAAATACGCCTTTTTTTTTTTTGCATACAATAAAACAACAATTCAGCCCTCCTCCAGTGTCATCCTGAAAACTAGATCCAAACCTCTCTAGGACTGATAAAAGGTCAAGCTGACAGCAGCAGGCTTTGGACCTGACCCAGACAGAGGAGTAGTCCAGATCGACATGCTAATTTAGGACCTGATCCTGCAAACTTTGATTACACCGGGATTTTATTACAATGACAGAATTGCACAAGTTGGAGATGGGAAAAATCAATTAGGTCATCTAGTCTATTTGTTGCCAGTGTAGGATTGTTCTCTGCTGCACATGTTGTTAGTGTTCTGCCATTAGATGTTTTAAATATCTGAAACATAAAGACATTATTAAGGGTATCGGGACTAGATCTTTAGGAATCAGTTCATTTTTTAAAAAGTGTACTTAGGCTCAACTTGTTGTGAGCAAAGCATTTTTCATCACTCACTTTTTTCAGTATACTTAGACTATTCAAATACAATCTTCTGTTTGTGATATTAACAGCTTTTGAGAATACTCATGATGTTACAGGAGATTAACCTCCTAAATTGAACATGGCTAAAGAACAAATGGGTTATGTTAGGAAACACAGAGAAATGTAACAACTGTCGGGTTGGGAAATATGGAAAAGAATAGTAATACACACACACAGACACACAAAAGCTTACATATATATGTCTGTGTGTGTGTGTGTATGTTTTGGGTAATTTCTTATATATTGGTATCTTTCTGTGTGCCTTGCCAGCTGTGCTTGCCCTTAGTTCGTACAGGAAAAGAGAAATCTGGAGCAAAGACTGTTGTAATTTGGGGTCCTGTGTGGTGCCAAGAATATTGTGGGTGTTTAACAAATAGTAGATGTGTCGGGTTGTGCAACCATTACTCAGGACTCCTGCTCCAGTCCTCCAACCCTTCTCCCTTCTCAGACATTACTGACCCAGATCTGTAGGGAAGTTGCCAGAGATGACTCCTTGGTGGTGAAGACTGACTTATGCCATCTACACATCTGATCAGTACCTGAAAAATAAGGATATGTATCGGACACAGTATGCTTTGTTTTCAAGTTACATATCACAAGTAATCCAAGGACTTTATTCTTTTACTGTGTTTCCCAAGTTGAAAAGGCAAATTAGTGACTCTTTTGTTCACTTACACAAACAATTTCCAGTCTAGAGAAGAATGACAAAGGGTGAGCATTCAGCTGTCCTGTTCACATGGCTAGTTTTTATGACTAGAGTGCCATTTTAAGCAAACACAATATCAACTATTAATTGAATATTAATATTTTATTTGGGATATAATCTGAGGCTCCTGAGGCCACCTTTTTTTCTAATACAATGTATTAGCTATTTGGAAAACTGAAATAAACATTTTCTAGCTGTGGGAGTTTGCACAGAGAAACCAATGGGCAGGAATTGCAGAAAACACCACATACTATTACTCTTTGACTAAAGGATTACTCTCCTTCAAAAAACAAAACAAACCAAAAGAACCAACAAAAAATACCAACAAAAAAAAAACAACCCAAAAAACCCACAGCAAAACAATACCTAGCTGATTTTACAGACTCCTGCTGCTGGCTTCATTGCAGCTGAGTAAAACAGACATATTTGACTTTCCGGCAACACACAGACCATCAGCCATTCTTTCCCTCCCCAGCGTCTTTAATAAACCCCAAAACAGAGAGGCGCATAAAACCACCCTGGGAACTGTTTCCGATTCATCTGTTTCGCTTGCAAGGAAACACTACATCCAACTCCCTCCACAGTGTGTGCTGCTGCTGGCTCCTCACATCTCCCGGCCTGCTGAGGGGAGGCCTTTTGTGTGCTGGATCCCCCCAAAACCAATCGTCCACCAACCGCAGGCCCCGGCACAGCTGTGCAGCCCTGCGCAGCCCAGCCCTGTCGCTGGCTCTGCCTCCCCAGGGCTGATGTCAGCCTGAACTTTGCCACTGATATCTCATCCATCGGGATGAGCGACATAAACAGAGAATTGCATGCCAGAGTTTTTCTCTGGAACAAGCTCCTTCCACACATTTCAACAATATAAATCTTCCCCTTTTATCGCAGAACGGCAGTAACTGTTTATGGGTTCAGTTTGTTATTGTTGTTGGGTGGTTTTCTTCCCCCCTAATGGGGCTGGTTTGTGGGGGCAACCAGGCTTCTGGAATCCTCTCACCCTGCTGCTTTTTGGATGCTGTCTTGAGTCAAGGCACAGCTTTTGTTTTCTCCTCGGTCCATGTCTCTGCCCCTCTTCCACAGCAAATAAACCACCTCTCCCTCCTGCTGCTGGTCACTCATGCATACCCTGCCCTACTGCTTGGCCCTCGGTTGGCGCTCACTCCACAAGTCGGTTTTGCTGAGGCTCTTGTGTGACCCATGAAGTCCCCGGGACTGTCTCCCAACACATCTGTCCCACGCATCTCTGCTGGAGCAGGGACACAGGGAAGAGGCTGTGAGCAGAGTTTCTCAGTCGTGCTTTGTCAGGGCAAGGAGAGAGAGTGCACTCTCCGTTTGTTTAATGTTTTCCTTATGTTTCTCACGGAGCGTTTATTTTTTGACATGCTTTCTCTGCCCACTGGTGCTAATGCTGCTCGAGTGAGTTGGCTGGCTAGTTGCAGGCTGGCTCACATACATGTCCCATCCTTTCTCCCCTGCCTTTTTTATTTATGCCACTTGCCTGGCTTGCTCAGGTATTTATACACACACACTAGCATACAAGAAGTTTCAATCTCCAACGAAACAAAACATCGAGACAAATGCAGTTTCTACATGTCAGGGTAGCCCCTAGTTTTGTCTGCTGAATGATTTTTATTTTATGCCTCTCTGGCAATCCCATCCCTTCCCATCCGGCTCAAGTATCCTGGATTAGAAAGACTTTCCCCAGAGTCCTTTTCAAAAGGAGCCTCCCACAGACCTTTAAATCCCCCACATTTTATGGTACCGATATTTAACAGCTCTGAGAGGGACAGCGGGGTGGGGAGAGAGTGGGGAAAACAGTTACAAACAAGAGTGGCCGCTCCTCACACCATTGAGGTTCTTGATGAGATCAGCGCCGGTTGACACGGCTCACTCTCTCATCCCAGCGATAGGCACCGAGATAAGAAGGCAAGCAAGAAAGTGCTCAGTGAAGTCGCCAGTTTTACCTTAAATCAACCTCACCACCCCCTTTGTAGCCTTCCCCTTCACCCCAAAAGGAAACCCTTGCCGGAGAAAAGAAATGCGATACCCTCTGTCAAACAGGCGACCTCCCTTCGCCGAGGTGCAGCCGAGCTGTGCCCTGGCTGCCGGCGCTCTGCTGAGGGTCCCGGCGGCACGGGCGGGAGGCTGCTGTGCTCAGCCCCGGGCTCACGGCTCCGCTCGACCCCAGCCCGGGGCCAGCCTCGTGTCTCGCCTGCCGCCAGCCGGCCGCGGGGACGGTCCCCGGCCCCGGCGGGACACGCGGGTTTGGTCTGTCCCGTCCGGCCGGGGAAGCCGTCCCGGAAAACCCCTGTCCAGTGGGGAAGAGCCACAACGGAGAAGATTCCGAGAGGCTGGAGACCCCTCACCGCCCCACTCCCATCTCCCCATCTCCATTGCGAGCCGGGATGTAAGGGGCAAATTCGGGGAAGAAAGGGTGCCGCGCTGTGTCCCCCTCCGCAGGGAAGGGGCTGAGCACCCCGCCCCGTCCCCCCGGCGAGTGGGGGCGCCCCTCCCCACGGAGGGGCCGGGGCGCGGAGGGCAGCGGCATCTCCGCGGTGACCCCGGGAAGGCCGGCGGCGGAGGGGAGGCGAGCGGAGACCTACGGGCGGGGGCTGCCAGCGGGGCTGCAGAGCCCCACCGCCCGCGGGCCCTGCTGCCGGATGATGCTCGGGCGCCGTTGCCCCGAGGGGGCTCGGCCGGGCGCGGGGAGCCTCCTCCCGCCGTGCCGGGGCGCTGGGGCTCGCCTCCTCCCGGCCCGCCCCGCCC